>JBAHVQ010169264.1:0-19084 GCA_036872915.1 Nanipora kamurai
ATTACATGTACCGCTCATCATTGAACATTTGGCTATCGCTAGTAAAGAGTGTTTCGTTTGTTGGCTAGTTTTGCCGTTTAGAGAAAGGAATAATTTTATACAGTTAAGTAAAAACGTATCATTGTATTGTATTTACAGATTTTCAACGCACGAAATTATATTCTTTTCACAATTTCACCCTCAGGTTTATTCTTAAAACATTCTTAAAATTTCGCAAATTTCAGCCTCGATATTATTATAAAATATATTCTTATAAAAAAGAAAGAATGTATACTGGTACGATATCATTCTGCTTGTTTAATTATCGAAACATAGGCGTTTTGGAAGAGCGGTTTGTGTCGATATTTGCCGAAAATCCGTAAAGTCTAAAAAAGAATAGTCCTCGAAGAACAAACTTGGGCTTTCGACATTGATTGAAAGATAGACGTGTAGACTTCACGTAACAACCGACAATTTTTAGTGAGAAATTTTAAACAAACCAATTCCAGTTAAATAACATTTTCTTGCCTATAATAGTTGAAGGGTTTCAATTTTATTTCAGAATCATCCTCAGGGTAATATGAAGCGATAAATTAACATCTAACCATTTTAGTTAAATGTGAATTTACCGTTCCGTAGTTGAAGAGATTAAAAAGGAATCAAATGAAATTTCTTCATTACTTGTCGTTGTGTCAGTTGTTTTGTGACTTTCTCAGTCGAAACAAATACATTTCCACACAAACGACCTGAGTGATTGATTGCAATAGTTCAACATTTCTATAAACAGCAAACAAATACGATAATCAAAAATAGCTGTAGCCAACAGGAGACAGCGACTGTAAGAGTGACAACGTCTTGGTCATTCATACTCGTTCTGTTAATGAGGCTACTCGTTTGCTCACATGTTTCTGTGCAGGTTAACTAATCGACGACCGTGTCTGGTACTTGTGACTTGTTAAAAAAAATTGAGATTTTTGGGTGGACCATGTCTTCCCCCCGGGAGACCACTTAAGTGTACCATTGAAGCCCCCTTTACGGTCCTGGGTGTGCCGCTGAATTCAACCATCATAATGCATCATAAGTATTGAGTGATTTTCTGACGTTGTGAGCTTACTAATCCCCAGCAGTGAAACTATTTGAGAGTCGAATTATCTTGCGTTTTCTATATTGTTAAATATCATTTAATCGAATCCTGTTACAAGATATTAAAGTTGCCAATCCTTAAGTCCACGACATATCGTGAGCTTGATATATCGAAAAAAAGCCCGGCAGGCCAATATTCCTCATTATCTGTAGTGAGCTTTGTTTTAAGATCGGTTAGACAACACCCTCCCAAGGAGGTGTCCAACTGAACATATCGCAATTCAGATGTTGAAACGTTTCCTCATTAAGTTTCATGTACCAGTGGGGTGGTACATTATAAAAAGTGCGATTGCCGTCGTCTGAGGTCGAATTAAGCTTGAGGGCGGCCCCAAAGGCATTTTTATTCTTGTGAGAGCCTGGTCGGTTGATGATGTTTACTCTTGTTTACTTCCAACTCTTTGAATAAAATTTTCATTCCCATCACATAGGTTAATAGGTGATAATCTATTTTAATGTATCTCGTGCTTTTTACTGTTGCATAAGCACGACAGAACTTAGTGTGGGAAGCAGACAGTATTTTGGGCAATGATGATATGAATTGAAATTGAGTATAAATACTCAAAGATGACGGACATTCTTATGACACAAGTCGGAAACGACGATGACGAGATCTAATCAAAAGATGTATTCAGACTCAAACAAGTCACACGAAACGTGAATAAACCAGAGTGTGATAAAATCGTTACTCATGTGAGAGGGTACCGAAGATACATTCTAAATACCATCTACATACTTTGAGTATTTTTCGAGTCGAACACTGGTGATATCCACCGCTCATTTAAAACGCAGAAAACTCGACCAGATATGCTGACGGTTTTTTATACATCCTTAATCTATCAGTGATTTCTGCAACTTTCAACGACATGCATAGTAGTGAACATCTTAGCGCAAGTTCGAACGTTTACAACATTGCTGGGAAAATTGCTTGTCCTAGCTTCTAGAATTGATTATATCTCCAAACGTTTCAGCCCACTCATGAAAACGCTATGACAGTAATATCAATTGATTCATTTGGGAGTGGGGGTGGAGTTATGTTTGGTAAAACTATTGACAGTGTTTCATGAAGCTCGACAGTGTTTAATTCTTCTCAAATACAAACCAAATAGTGTATGAGAGCATTTGGCCGGTCGTTTCTTCACGTTTTTTTCTCCATTAACCTTCGGTTCTCTATTATTTTGCTGGGACCCTCAAAACTGACCACGTCAACTTTAATGGCGACGGTCTTCAAACAAAAGAATTCGTCATCCAAAGAAAAGAGAATCAATAATTTTTAGCTTAAAATTGAATTCAACCTGAGTCTTTAGTTCTTCAGGAGAACTGGCGCGTTTCAGAAGTCATAAAGACTAAACGGCCATTTTTAGCGTTAGCATGATACCAAACGAGAGCACTTCCTAAACATGGCATACGAAAAAATACCTCTTACTCCAACGATTGCGAAATCTTATATTACTTGAACATTAAAATTTGTTATATTTTTGGTAGTAGAATTCTATTAACTGACTTTGATAATGAATGACTAATTGAATACGGAAAAAACGGCCGGTTTATCATCAATACTTTCTTAAAAAAGCTACTGTTTCAAAGAATACTAGGCATTTACACTCGATAACGTGAAATGGTATTGTTAATTGGTGACGGATATGTTCGGGTGTTAGAATCATGTACTTTAAGACCCAGCTGGAACCAGTTTTGAATCAAAAACACCGAACTTCAGGGCCTCCGGCTGGAACCAAAGCAAGATGGTTTTGATGCTTGAATAAGGCTGCTCACTCGTGGCAACTTATCCACCGAATAAGCTATTCAAGCTTTGCACAAACGGTCCCTGCAGGAACGTTTAGTTATGCCCTCGTACGATGTGTAACTCGCCCACCTGCACAGCGCCATCGAATCAATGAAAAGAAGACCACAAACATGGTATGATTACCATAAGTCTATTAAACTGCATGGTGGTAGTTATATACATTTTGACTCGTTACACGCAATTAAACAAAACTCCAGGTAGGAATATGCTGGACATGAACATTACCAGATACCGGATTCAACCAGTTAGTTGACTATTTTTACCAGATAGCTCTAAGTTTTGACAGTGGAGAAATGAAAAGAACGGAAGTTAATTTGGTGACGGAACACATGCAAGTTATTTTGTCTGCATGTTTGTATTTTGTTTGTAAGTTTCTTATTTTGTCTGCACGTTTAATTATTTGGAATTCAAACCAGACGTAGGCATGGCATTACGGTCAAGTTGTTAGTAGTTGGTAGAAAACACTTGTCTTTGTAGCCTGCAAAGTATAAGCTTCAAATGCTAACTGGCACACTAAGATATACTTTTTTCACCAGTTTACCTCCTTGCAAAGTTTCCAGTAAATCACCCGGTAAATATCTGGTAGAATTTTAACGGATACTATCCAGCACATTTCTAAGTCCCGGATTAAGAATGCTAATAAGGCTGTCTTTAAATGTAAATGCTTACAACTTAGCCTTTAATTTACGAAATTTATAGAAAAAAACCCAACAAAACTGTGAATGTACTCGGAGAATCAGCTTACGAACCCATTGCAAATGGATGTACAGAAAGAATGTTGACAAAAACGCACTAATCTAGCTTTTTTAAATAGTAAAGTGCTTGCTGGGTTTATATGTTGTTTCTTTCGCCTCGGCTATGTTGATCTTCCACGCTACAATATCGAGACTTGAATTTGACAAAAGTTTACAAGAAATCCATGGACCACCCACACGTTTCTCAAAAATTTTGTACAACTAAAATGTTTTCAGCAGTTTCATCACTCGTATTCTTCTCTGTTGTAAAAGCTGCGCAACAAGAAAATGCTGGCAACAATGGCAAATATCTAAAAACAAACAGCCAATAATCTTTAATTTCTGGTTGATTAAGGGACATGGGTTGTATGTTATATATGAACGAATTCGAGGGTTTCGTCAGGGTATCCAAACACGTGAAAACACCATGAAACCTTAATCACACGATCATATACACTATTGTATTAGCTTATTAAATTTGTAATTATTCACAAGTTTGAGACGTCAAAGGACTATTTCAACGAAAAAGCTTCAAAATTTGGAATGAGCTGGAACTTTCTGTCTGTATGTTTAAGTGATTAATAATTATGTGTTAAACAATTTGCCAAAATTCCCACGGCAAGTAATTTGTTTTCAGGTTTGTTTTCGTTCCCGCGTCTGGCTAGCATTCAGTAGGTTGCGAGTCCGAGTCCCGTCTGGAGCTCAGAGTTTTTCTGAGTTCCTGGCATTCCACAGTCTGACCAACAAGATACATTAAAAGGCATAAACTTCAGTCATAGACAGATCTTACACCGAAACTAGCTACACGTACGTCACAAAACAATTCGTTTCATTTGATATCTTGACAGAAATAAAACGGAAAAAATTTGCCCGGAAGAGTTTTCCTTATCACCTTTCTCAATTTAATTGGCAGGATTGGATCAGATAATAAGAAAAGAAAAGTATTGTGCGATTAAAAAAGAAAAACCAACCTGTACGAGAACGATGCCAAGAACAGGACCACCTATCATGTAGAAGTTGTCCAGTACTTCCCTTTTCATGACATTAAAGCAAGGTTGCTATAAAAAAAGACATATATGCAGGTGTTGTGTAACAATTTTATTATTTTACTCTGTCTAATGTTACGAGCCGGTCCCTAACTATATCTACGTGGCTTGCTTTTTGGTTCATTTGCTCGTAACAAAAAATACAAAACCAGTTATATTTTAACTATTTATTCCGAATTATTTCAACTATATTGGTATTACTTACAATAAGCGAATTTAGCGTCTCTATGCTTTGTAACTTTAACAATTATTATACTTCTAAGAGTTCAACTTATCTCTTATGTCGAAGACTGAGCACAACTCTTGATTCTGTTCGTTTCTTTAGACTTTAGGTTTGGTTCTTTGGTTTCTTCTGGTTTCGTTTAACTTTGACCAACTCTTCGATATAACTGATGATGTTATTCAGGCTTTATCGCCTTATGAATAAAACAACATGCAAAACCGAGTAGTGCTCTGCCTTTTATATGATTTGTTACAGAGCGTTCCTGCATGACTAATCAAGCACGAACTAACGAAGGATATCCGCCACGCCACTTTGTGGGCCAAGGCGCCTTCCTGTTGTTGCCCTGAGGCTTCGCTCACCGATGCACGAAAGCAAGATCAACAAAGGTCCAAATATATCTCATTACATTGAATGCACGCAACACACGCAACATCACATGCACGCAACACACGCAACACACGCAACACTAACGCCAGACGATGTTACTCGTCAAAGGGAAGACCCTTGGTCACTGCGCGAATGAATAGGTTAAATCATTGCGCTACCTTGAACCAAATGAAAGTGAAGACCGTAAGCTTCAGAGCATACCTACTCTGTACATAAATACCATGCTACCATTTGTTCTCACTACATCACCTAGTACTTACAATTAACTCTGGTGTGTTGTGTATAAGCATGCCTGGTCATTTATATGGCGCAATGCTATTGTATAAATTGGCCCTAAGATCGATAAAGAATTGTTGGGCAAATCAAAATGTCATAGTGCTTATTTGGCAGGTAATCAGCAGAACACAGCACTCCGGTCAATCAATAACTCAGTAAATTGCCCGGCAAAGTTAGGCACCGTTAGTGTCCATTTTTAAAAGGAGCGATAGCCTGGGGCAAGGTATTGTTTTTGGCGGAACAGCAAACGTGAATTTTGCAGTCAAAATCCCAAGAAACGCCTGACGGTTGAAAAACACAAACATAAGATCGTAAACTAAGAGAGAGAGACCACAATTTGGGAGCGATCATAGCACATCGAAGATTCAGTGTCTCCCCAGGCTATCGTTCTTTTCCACAGTGGTCATATTGTCGACAACACAGCAATTTACTGCTCTCCACAGTCGTCTATAGATTTAAAGTTAAAGTTAAATGACGATCTTTGTCACCTAAAAGATGACATGAGTTGACAAGGCATACGTCAAAATCTAAAATGATATCAATACTTTACTACAATACTCTTATAAACAATAAAAACTATACTAGGAGGTAGATAATATTATAAAGTTGTCAAAGCTATCAATCGGTGTAAAAAACACCTTAAAAACTTGAATAAAGATAAAGAGCTCGGACGAGAAAGTTCATAAAAAAAAATCTGTGTGTTGATTTAAATCCTATTTTGAGCTGGAAAGATCCTGCTGGTTACATCATGAAAAGTACTTTCGGGTGATGCAGATTGTCATCATAAGATACTTTTTTAAAAAATTAGAATTAGAAACAGCCTGGATATTAAAAATTAGATTAAAATAAAAATTAAAAATTAAAATTAGATTATAACAACAACAACAACAACAAGCACAGCAGCAACAACAATAATAATAATAATAATAATAATAATAATAATAATAATAATAATATAAATGTAAAAATTTCTCAAATATGGTTAGCTCAGAACATTTCACAGGGCCTAAAAAGGAATTGAGGGAAAATTTCTTGTGGCAAAAACATCCCAATTGGCTAAAAAAATTTTGTAATTTAGAAAACTCTGAAGAGGGTGCGCTTGAAAATAACGACTGCGGTTATTTTTTAGTAGAGTTTCTCGGGCCAGCAATTTTTGTAACTAGCGTACATCACTTCATTCTCAATTTTTTGACGTACATTATTAATTGTCAGTAGCATGGTTTCTCGTTCAATTTGTAAAAACAAGCTCTAGTGAGTTTTTTCAAAGATCTCAAATAGCACTCGTTCTTCGGATTCTAGTTATTTTAAAGTAAATGGTTAGAACCTGGGAGTATCACTGGATATCTGTAAAAGTTGATCGTCCAGGTTAGTGCAGTCTTGAGAAACAACGCTGGCGGAAGTCACTTCCACCAACCTGGACGATCAACTGACAGGCATTTAAACTTTTTGAAGTCTTTGAAAAACTCACTCGTTTGCATCTTTTCCAAATTGTACTCAAAACTATGCTGTTAGCTATACCAACAATAAAGTGTGGAAGATGATTTTCCAGTGAGTGAGTGGAAAGAAAGTGTCGAATAAGAAATTTTAGAAACGGATGAAATTTGGATAAGGAAATGAAGGAGAAGTTACAATAGTATTGGATCAAGAAAACCCTTAAATCAAAGTTTAATGAAAGTATATACTATGAGTATCATGGCAACAAGATTCCAGAGCGGTTCCAGTTATCCGTCACGTGCTGATATAATTAAGTGGACAAATGCAAGATACAACATTATTACCTCCTAAACTTATAGTAACAATAAAAATAACAATTATTTGACTGTCTGTCCCTCTATTTCTTTTTTCACATGCCTTTGTGTCTGACCGTCTGTCTGTATGCATGCATATTGTCTGTCTGCGAATCTTTCCTTCGTATGTTTTTGATTTGTCGGTCTGTCCGTCTAGTTGTACCCTACTGTATTTAAATGCCATTTAGCAGCAATCTAACTAGTGACATTCTTTTTTTTTTTTAATTCTATTCATATGCATTCTCAGGTAGCCTTTGGTGAATGACGACCTCCTGAAAGTCCAAAATGAACCACAAGTTTCGGGACGCAGGTTACATGTATATGGAAAGAAGACTGGATCGAGCAACCTGTTGAATGCATGTTGAAGAAAATGAAGCCAGCAAAACAAAGTCAGGCGCCATTACTAAGGGACCAAAGTCACGATAATTTCTTTCAGGTCTTCTGGGCCTCTTTATAGCAAAATGATTTAATTTATTAACAGAAAATCCAATACGGACCTTAAGTTGGTCCCTTAGTAATGGTAGACTTCCGGCTTCATTTACCAAACAATATTTGCTCCATCCAGTCTTCTTTCTTGATCAGTGACTAGAACTTACTCGTGCACGAGCATCTGCCAAAGTACCACCGCAGCTTTTGGGCGGTGACTCGAGGGTTTTACTGTTGGATCGATAATCCAATGATTCATCCACACCACAACAATCAAACTGTAAAGTAAGTTAACAGAAGGAATGTCAATTAACTCAATACCACTTAAAGACATATTTGTCAAGAGGGACCCTATCTTAAACGAAATACACATTGCGGCCCTAGTCAAACATGGAAATATTGCAGCGTCAACATTGCTATCCCTGTAGTGTTCCCCGAAGATGATTAACCGAGGAAACATTTGGCGAGAAACATTCCCCAGCGGTTTCAACTTCCTCAACAATGTTTCCATTGGTAGGCAAACGGAGAAACGTTTGAGAAAACATCGCAGATCTCAGCTGCTTCCTTAACAACGTTCCCTAGTTTGCCAAGGACATAACAAATTTTGCTGACCCAAAAAAAATCTTAATACCCAAATTGAACAAAAACATGGAGAAGCACGAGTATACAAATCTTTAGATATCAAGATTTACCCTATCCTGAAACAGATCCCAAGCTTTAGTCACGTGCTCCATGGCTGGATCTTTGTAGTCCTTTTGATATGCATCTTTCATACACGCCTTGAATCTTGACTGGATCTAAGAAGTTAACAATTTAAAAAAACGAACTCAAAACACAGAAGTCAAGGTATATAACAAATTTTGTAGTCATTCAATCAAAATTGTCGATATCAACCAAAGAATCCAGCTCTCCTCCAGTTCATAGACACTGATACACAAGATCACAAAATGAACTTTATCTCAGCTTTAAAGTTTCCGGGTACTGCCCTTTTATCAAAAAAACGGATGAAAGGGGAAGGATCCCAAAAGAGTTAGGAGACGGCTGAAACTAAGGAGTAAGGCGCTTCGTCGGAATGAAACGTAAAATCATTTATCCAATTTATTAATAATTCATAAAGGAAAACAAAAGAAAATGAATGCTTAGTCAATACTGTAAATGAGGATATAGGATCAACCTAATTTACATGCACCTTTTCCTTCGTTTTTCTTGGCTCAAGTGCTTCGTATCCTAGAAATAATTCGTTAACATGCACTTTCAGATGCATTCGTTGGATAAGTAATATATAAACTATAAGGAATATATGCAGTGTATGTGCTTTTTGGGTCAAATATTTCTTCATCCAGTAGATATCATGAGTATATATGAGTGTGCCAATATAAATGCTTTTAAATCAGGTTATTAGAAGATTCATGGCACTTGTGATCAACCCCTTCTCCATTTCAATGCTTTTTTGATTACGTAAAAGGTGTACTTGCTACTCAAATATGTCATCCACAATTGACGCGGAGAGCTGGCACTAAGGGATAGTTCCGGACGGAAGTAGAAAAATACATGTCGCCAGCTAAGCCATGACATCGGTTTTCTGCCGCCAAATACTTTTCACTTGTTTTCTTAGCATTTTAAGAGAATTTGATAGTACTAGACCAATGTTATGTTTCAGTTAACCCCACATTTAATTTGCACACCTCCTAACGGAATCGTCCGTTATTGCCAATTTTTCGCGCGATTTGAAATCCGCAAATTTCGAGGACGGGATTATGTTATGATGAAATATGAAAGGTATCCCGACAATTTTCTGGACGATTATGGCATGTTACTTACGTAGGCTCTTCTAGCAAATGCATAAATTGCAGTAGTCACTTCTCCAATCAGCAAAAACACAAGCAAACCAAGGTACTGGAAAGATGAAGAAGGCACCACAAATTAACAAAATTAGTTATTTAATAGCGCTATTACTAATACTAATTGAGTATCAAAGCAAATATTTACGACCTTTACCCACGGCGACCTTACCGCCTTATGTTTACCATCTTATGATCACCATCCACAAAGCGTCTCCTGGACACATCATACAAAATCAATGATTTCTTCAATACCACTCAAAGGCTATCTTGTTAAGAAAATTAAAGCCCAGACAATGGTTTACGCCGACCATTTCCACGTTGAGCCACAGGCCTGAGCATAACGAGGTTAACCTTGCATCACGGAACTGCTTTGGAGATGCAAAAAAGATTCGCCCCTCAAAACAGTCCCATGAGGCAAAATTAAACTTGTTATACCCATAACTGTTTGGTCCAACTTAGTAATGACCAATAAGGCCATCATAAATGACATATTGAAAACAACATGGTAAAAAAAAATTGTAGTTGTTGCGACAAAACACGAAGGCAGTGTTACACAATGCAATTCTTCGTGCAACGTGTGTCGTAATTTTGTTGTGATGTAAGTTGCGCGAGAAATTGCATGGTGTGACATATTGCGCAATCATTAAGTCTCGCGGCATTTGTTGCAACATGTGTTGCAACAGACATTGCATGAAGTAGGATCGAGTTCTACTTTTTGCAACGATTCCGGCAACCCCGCAACAGATATTTGAAGCATTGCACAGGGTAACACCTCCCTTACAAGTTGTCTCGCAATGTTTCCAATTTCTTTGATCAGCTGACAAAAATACGCCTTAAAACTTGGTCGCCGGTCACTTCATCTCCAGGGTCAGAGAACTGATTTATTACATGATTATTTAAATTAATTTTTTAATATTTATTTTTATTAATTATATTAATTATTAACATTAATTATAACCTTTAGTAGAAACCCATTAACACGTGACTGGACATCGAGTAGCGTAGCCAATAAGATTGAAGCATTTCCATCACACCACAAATTCGTGTTCCTATCAACATTTCTCGTTCTACCATACTCCTGGTCGTGTTTCTATTAACACAGAAACTGTTTTCTCACACCTACCTAACAAGATTACGGTAAATGTTTAGCGTTTGAACGCAACAACTTACAATCTTAATCAATTCTGAGCTTTTGTTAAATATTCCCAAGAAACCGATGCCGACCAAGATCAGTATGAAGGAGCCAATTGCGAGCAAGCAACTTGCAGCAGCAAGCCATTCGTTGTCTGAACAGAGATCTGCGTAACTTCCTCGGTAAGTGTGTAGATAGATTCCAATGAAGAGAGCACCCGCTGCCACCACCTGGAGAAAAGAAAAAGAGAATCAATGGTGTGGACCCAGCAAGTGACGCCATAAACCAGCATTAGAAATTCCGCCTAATTATTATATGTACATAACTCACGCTCGTTGAAAAAGTAGTAAAGACACAACACCAAAGGAAAGATTATGTCCAAGGAAATTTCGTAACCTCACATTCATGAAACCTTTTATGTTTTTGAAAACAAAAGACTTCATTTGGTTTTTCTTAGTCCAAGTGAATTCCAAGAGATGGTTCGCACATGACGAGTTGGCGGCCACCTTTGTTAAATTCCAACAGAATAATGTTAACTTCTTTTGTTACTGTATTTCACTGGGCATTTGCTGCCTCTAACAGACCGCCATCGATTGGTTTATGTCCACGTGGTATTAGATAAATCAAATGAATCCCAGTCGGGGAATAAGTGCAACCTTTCTTGACAGCTCAGTCTACAACATCCCAGCCATAATACGGTTAAACAACCTAAATTCGGTGAAAATCCAGCAAAAACCCAGCTAGAAAACAAAACGTACAATATACATCTGTTTGATCCCTCGGGAAACTTACTAGTTTTGTATTTCCTCGAGTCTCGATGTATCCCATGACGAAGTCGGGGGAAACATGGAGACTAGGGGAAACAAAACTTACTGTTCTCCTTGGCATCGGACATTAGGTGTATATTGTACGTTGACCCGAGATGGCCGCCATATTCTTGTCATCTGCATTTCAAGGGACTCCTTGCAAACGATCTATAGAATAGTTGTTACCAACAACCATCCTCTCAACGGATGCAATAAGTAACTCTACCAATCACAAGTAGATGTCACAGTCCGAAAATTACTCCAATTATGCTAATTAAATTGAGCCAACCAACCGGGATAATACTGTACGTGCATAATGAAACTAAAGAGCCAAGATGTTAGTAAATACACAGTAGCTAAGGGGCTAAGAATACTTACCAGGAGACAACAGTTTGCAAAAATCACACCAATAATGATGAATTTGTCGTACTTTGTCGCTTGATAAGCACCAAACCTTGATGCTCTAAAAATTAAGTTAAAGGTGTGACGATGTTAATTATTTTTGGCAATACGATTGAATAAGAGTATTAAGTTCGAATGAGGTCAAGTCTCTGGTGTAGAAAAGTTACCTGACAGCACAGAATAAAATAATGAACAAGAAGTCCAACCCGCGTGAAAATTTGTCCAGTTTAAATCTGAATATGCCAGATATACGCCATCACTTAAGGCCATCCTGGCAAGTTCCACCGCAATTCTTAAAGCCCAGAATTATAACTGTTCGAAATATTTTTATCAAAAGTGTCCTACATTTTGGGGTAACCAGGGAATTTTTTTCCTTTAGTTATTCAGAATTTGCTCAGTTGAGAAGAGTAAAGGCCGTTGCATTAAGTATTAGTTTAGCAGCTTTATTCTGGCAGTCTAGCAGCCTATACAAAGGAAGTACCGTAAAAACAGAGAACGGTCTAACCAAAAAAGTTTATTATAAGCTTTCAGCACAATGAACTTTAGCCTTCAATGGTAAAAAAAACCCCAAAAAAACACACTTTAATTCTCAGTCATCCTTAGCAAAAAATCTACGTCTACTCATTTACAAAAGACACACCACATACGACATACAATAACACTCTGTGAATACACCAGCAATGGTTGGCTTGAGACCATACAGCACTCTTAAATGGCAACATAAATTGTTAAAATTGGTTATAATTTGGTCTGGGTACTCTGACATTGGGGTTCTTCACTTAGCAAGGTCCAGAGGCCCGGTTCGTTGCACGCGCGGAAGAACTGACAAGTTGTTCCACACCTACAAACAAAGATGTTACATGGTTGTTCCAACAAGCCGTCACCGCAATGCGTTCGCCCTGGTTGTCCCAGCTGTTGTCACAGAGCTGCCACACAGACAGTGTTGTTGTCGACTCCAGCGACAAATTGTTACCGATTTCATGACTTAAACAGAACTGTAAAGTAACAAGAAGCGGCAAAGCGTCTGGAGCAAGTTGTTAGCAAAGACATTTGTAGGAGTGTCACGTACGTTGTTCCAACAATTTGTTGCCGTCTGGTGACCAAACAACTTGTTACAGCGTTGTTACAACTTGTTCGTTCAGTAGACTTGCTATAAACCTGTTGAAAACCCATCTTGTAGACAAACAGGGAGATTTCCACATGTGTATGTGGCAGATTTTCGATAAAAATCTACGGGCGGCCAGCACATTGTGAGATGGTTGCTCAGCCTTAGGGATTTTTTCTTTTATATACCCGTTCTTCAAAATGTACGCACATTTGTGTGCTAAACAGTACCACAGGAGGTTGTCATTCCCAAGCTTGCCACAGGTTCCCTAGCAATTACCGGTAATAATAAGAAAAGCTACGTGGCATTAAATGAGCAGTTGAGTTATACTTCAGGTAAATTTTGAAGTTTGTGGAAATCAGGTTTTACTGCTGACATACCTATAGCGACCAGGCATCATCACTCGAGAGCTTGGTATGAATGGTTTTGGTTCTCCATTTTGTTTTTCACCATTTCCTTTTTGCAATGGTTGTAATTCTATGTCACTGAAAAAAGAAACATCTTATTTTAGTATAAATCACATAGCAAAAACATTAGTAATTCAAAATAAACAATTATGGTAATGCATATATTTAGGGAATCTATTGTATTGGTGGCTAAGTGGTACAGAGTATTCTACCTTCTTTCCAAACAAAGAATTGCGTTTATGTATATTGAAATTTTCTGCTGTCTAGCTGTAATGCTTTTCAATGGTTTATAATTTTGTAAAATTTGTATGTACTGTATTTCTCTGGTACGGGTCTTTACAGTGTATTTAATTTAAAATTTAGACCTATTTAAAAACAGTACTATTTCACCTTGAAATATTTACAAATAAAATAAAAATGGTATTCTTCCAACAAACTATTTGAATTAATACATTGATGTAAAATACATGTCAACTATTAGATACAACAGATGAACCAGGCACAAATGATAATCAAAGTATGACTATCAAAGCCCAATAAAGAACACAAATAAAGACTTTAGTATTTAACTCTGGCTAACACCATATGAAACTTGTCCAGGGGAAAGTTCTTAGACAGGAAAGAGTTAATGAAGATCTATGGTTTCATTTCCCTTTGCTGTGTTTGGTCTCAAATGTCAGTGCTATAGCATGCTGTATGTTGGCCAAACAACTTCTCACAGTGGGAATTTCCTCCTTTACTGGCAAAAAGCATGTCAACCCTTCACCATCCAGAATTCTTTTACACCACTATAATACTGGCCACCCTGTTTCACCCAATGATTTCACTATCCTTTCTTCATTCTCCTCTTCTTCCAGATACAACCTCCTCATTAGATAAAAAGTTACTGTACATGTATTCAAAAACTCAGTCAATCCAATACTTAATTCTAAAATGAGCTCCATATCCCACCTTGGTAACATGTAGGAAGAGTGTTATTCAGCTTGATTCTACCATGCATGCATTGAAGGTTTTCTCCAAGTACTCTGGTTTCCTCCTATGGTAACACTGGACCCATGAGGGATGGCCTATACTGGACCTCTAGGGAGAACAGCTTGACATCTTTTCACTTTCCACTTTTTCTGACAGACCTAATTATGTACATTAATAGATTTGTAATACTACCTATATTTAGTCCTCAAACACTTCATTCTTTGATGATGCTCCATTATAGGTAACAAATTATTAGACCTTCATTAGATTCTTGATAATTATGCATCTTCTTTGTGTTTTTTGCTGGGCTTTTATTTTCACATTTTGTTTACTAGACTTGGATCAAGTCTGTCTCATTGGATAGTGGAGGTACTGGTATTTGTTTAAGCAAGCAAGAAATTGAGAAATACACTGCACACATAGTTAGGGGAGAGACCACCTTCTGTGTGCCAAAATTCACTGGCCTGTTTTTGCCCATCAGAGGTGTATCCTGTCATTGCTGGAGCTTACTTCCCCAGAAGGATTTATTTTTTGTTTAACAAAATGTACCTTGTTTGTGTTAATGCTAATGTAGTTTGCAACAAAACTTGAACAGTCAACAACATGGCTGTCCCTACAGAAGTGTCAATTACAGGTACTTCTTCCCACAAAAGCTGAAATTAGATTTGAAATGCTGCAAATGAGTCAAGTCCATCTCTCCACATAACTTCTGTCACTCGCTGATACTTCTTCCTTTAAACACTGTCAGTAACCATTTGGAGAGACAGGCTTGATTCAAGTCTATTTGTTTACATAATCTATTACAATACATTACAATAAACACAATATACACTAGAACAAGATAGAATTAACAATTAAGAGTGAAGACTAAAGACCATCAAATTTAGCCCTGTTCAGACTGGGGGGGTGCAAAGTGCCTGTGGCAAATTCAGATGCAAAATTCATATCACCCAGAACATGATCAGCGTCGCCAACCCACAGACGCTCTGACCTGTGGATTAAGCAGTGGCTGTGCGCAGGCTAAGTCTGATCCTGCTTCAAAAGAAATCATGAAATACTGTATATATGTACAGATAAATAATAATATTGGGGGAAAAGAGCAATTCTCACAGAAATATGTAATATATATATACATATACATATACAATTATGCTGCTTTGCATTGTGCGCACGCTCACTGCTCGCAGTTAGAGAGCTCTGGCATATGGCTGTGATGTCCCACATTTGTGAGGCATCAAAGGTGACTGTCAATAGCAGTTACCTTCATCCTGCTCATCAGCACTACACTGATGAGGCCCAAAAGGCCAAAACGGTTCCGTCTGTAGTTAGATATCACTCTATGGCTTTTAGGTCATATTGAGCGCTCTACAGGACGAGTCATCGCTGCTTTGCATTGTGCGCATGCTCACTGCTCACAGTTAAAATGCTCTGGCATATGGCTTTGATGTCCCACATTTGTGAGGCATCAAAGGTGACTGTAAATAGCAGTTACCTTCATCCTGCTCATCAGCACTACACTGATGAGGCCCAAAAGGCAGAAACAGTTCTGTCTGTAGTTAATATATATATACCATAAATTTGTTGGGACAATGAATTTTTCCTCTAATAGAAGGGAGTTGTACCTATTGTCCAGTCCTTTTTAGTTACAAGACAGTAAACTCGATCTGTGACATGCAAACTAATTTACAGGTACCTGAGTGTAATCAATTCCAGGGAGTTGGGACCATTTAGGTTGGTAAAGCAGGTCCAGGAATTCCCAAATCATTTTGGTAGAAAGTAAAAATTGTCTTTTAACCATTTATCATGTCATGCCTAGCACTTTTATTACTACCAGATATCTAGAGGCAAATAAAACTCAAATTATACACATACTATACCTTTGACGTACAGGTCCTTTAGTTTGATTCTCTGGTGTATATTGTCCATTTTGGCCAGGTTTATTTTGATGCAACAAATAGCGTTCCATTATACTTAAATTAAAAACATCTTATGTTCAATTAATACATTCAGTGAGTATTAGTTACATGGACATGCACAGCTTAAAGGGCTAGCTTGACCTCAAAACTAACAATATTTGAAAAACAAGCTGCTAATGACCTAAATGCAGTTTGTACTCCATAAAGGAAAATATCCTTCTCATTTTTCATTGTCACAGAAACGCACATAACTGACATGACCCTGAATGGGAATAATATAAAATTATATGACACAAATGTGAGCTGAAGTTATGGCCTTTTCCTTAGTAGCATGTACTGTAAATATATTTCACTCTGATAAAGGGCCTTCACTTAAAACATTAGTTTCTCCATTTTTTAGTTCTAGCAGTTTCCTAACCCTTTTGATTATCTACAACCTGTTCAGTACTGCCGACAAAGAACTTTACTTTTATATCATTGTACTGTAATATGACTGTTACATGTGCAAGGTTTATTCCCAGTTGTAATAGTCATATCTCTGACTTGAAATGTAATATGATTCTTCCCAGTCGACTGTGCTGCATATCCATAATTCATGTCGTTATTTAGTTTTTATATTATTGTTAATAATACTAACTTTTTAGTCAATTTGTTTATTTTCTGTAAAAAAGTATAAAAACAACTCAAGATTGTTTTCCAGTTTTAATCAATAAACAGTCACTTTATTAGTTGTCTGAAAACCTATCACATGCTACTGTAGTTTCTTTCAAAGTATAATGATATTTCCACCCCAGAAAGTATCAGTAACATTTGCACAGAATGTACAACTGGTACAAATGACTGGCTTAGTACTGACTTGGTATGACAGGTACAGTATGGTAATAAGGACAGGCTGGAATCTTAGATTCTTTTTCTCAACAATAAGCTAACATCAGGATTAAAATTTGTCTAATATCAACATCAAACCTGGTATAATTTTGTCATTTTATTAAATGTTCAGACATTACGCAGTAGAATGTGGTAGCTTTGAGGTACAAGCTTCCAACCTAAGAATAATTATTCTGGAAAGAAATCTGTTCCTCTTCCGGTAATCAGACTAGAAAACCTTCTGACTGCTTAAAACTGCTTTGGAAAAACTTAGATGAAATGGTTACCTTATTGTTTTGAACCGTAATTGGTGTGACACATGACAGTCTGCACCTGCTCAATTCAAAATTACTGCAACTGTAATTGTTTTGTTATTGAATTTACTGGCAGAATCGTGAAGCTTTTTACAAAATAGCCAGCAAGGCATCGGTGAACATGTTTGCTTTACAACAGTATGTGAGCAAATAATTGAACTGTCTTCTTATTTTTATATTGCACCTGATCATCGATAAGACAGAGAATGCCAAAAATTTCCCAGGGTAAAGTTGAGATAACATAGAGAAACAAAGAAGAGAAACAGCTAAGATTGGTGCAAAGTATTATTTTACGGACAAGAAACATGCAGACTAGCAAGGTAACAATTACTTAAGCCAACCAGTGAAAGATTTCTTCTTAATAACCAATATACAGTAATAGTTGTTTACAGCAGGTAAAAGTTTAATTTGGGCTCGCTAATATCACACACCATATAAAGTGAGCATTATCTACATATTTCGACAGTAAACGTAACAGGAAACCTTAATTCATTCATAATAAGATCAACCAATACCTGTTCTATGCGAAAGACACACGACGAGGGGTATTCGCCAAATTAATTCGCCCGACTGTTGATCAGAAGATGTGACAGTTAACTAAAAAAACCAAAACATATACATACATATATATATATATAATAGTAATAAATGAGGAAACAAAACTGCGATAGTAATAGAGTTTAGGCAAGTTTTAATGCCGCAGCATCGGTTGTATAATCCTCTTCAAAATCTGATCGTCAAAAAGACGAAAAGGAATGACGTTAGCAAGAGCAACCTACAGACATCATAAGTACTCACGAACGAACTTTAGGATCTTTCAAACTATTTTACAGGCGATGTTTCACCAATACAAACTACCTTTTCCATGGTTTAACAACATACAACACCAATATACACAAAAACGACGGTACGAACCAGATTTTTGTAAAAATCTTAATGCATCGTCATGGTAAGAGTTTAAAACGTTCAACAAAATGTTTAATTGAAACACTTGAGTGTACAGCGACTAATAACTACGAAGTATGCGGATCAATTACTTACCAACTAATCTGAAATAGTGCTTGATTCAAACAGAAAAAGTCCTTATTTTACTCGTCGTCTGCTTCTCCCTTATAATGTCCACAAATTCAAATTCTCAACAGGGAATTACACTCGGAAACATTTACGACTTCGGGTGTTATTGCCAATATTTTTCTGCATGGAAGGTTTTCTCGCGTGGAAACCACACAATAGTCCCGTCTTTCGACAGTCTCGCCAAAGCCAGTGTTCACCGATGCAGCTGATTGACCTAAGAAATGATAAGTTTCCATCTTCTTTCGGATATTAATAATGTTCAATACCTACTGTTACGCGGATAAATGACTAAAATGAACTCATTCTGATTGTCAGTGTGGAATGTAAATTCACTAGGAGTAGGGCTAAGCTTGGAAATTAGAAGAATCTCACGGATGAGAAGATCGGATTCAGAACTACCTGATGAGAGTATTTTGAAATTAGAGGCGGAAACAGGGTGTTTG
>JBAHVQ010169274.1:0-82309 GCA_036872915.1 Nanipora kamurai
TGCTTTTTGTATCTGCGTAATGCGAAAGTTTTCCCTGGAACCACAGGCGAGTATATCGGATATACAGCTCAATTTGCGGATCAAGCCCTGCAAACGCCTTTGCTTTGCCGTCTCAGCGTGTAATCGGTGGGATAACACCAGTCATGAAGATGCAACAGATCCAGCAAAAAAAGTAACCCTAAATTCTACTTTCAAACACCCCTAAAAATGGGGGGACTACAGTCGAATCAAAAACTTCAATTTTTTCGGACATTATTAACTAAGTCTTAAAAATGGGGCAATAAGGGAGCAATATCCCTCAAAAACAGCTTACTTTGAGCAAAAAATTGTAAAAATTTACAAATCTCACAGTTTTTAGCTCTTGCAGCCAACTAATGCAGGGGTCTTATTTTAGATTTACAGGTTTGTATGTTATACACTCACATAATCAAAAGTCGGATTAGTCCAGTGTCTACAACCCATGGAAAACAACGTCTAAAAGCATTTGTTTGATAAATAAACATAGTCTCTTCATCTAATATGATGCAAAACTTCAATTACTACAGCGGTTTTAGATAATTCGTCTATAATACCATCCGCCACTTGAGTTTTGGATTCATCAAGATTTGCATTCCATTCATCAAGTAAAAATACTTTGTAATTCTTAGCAATTGCAATGTCTTCCAATGCCTGAAAACCTCTGATCTTTTGTTGCCCGATAGATAATTCGTCCTCTACATCAACGAGAAACGAGCGACTTTCAGGAAAAAGAAATACGTCATGCTTGTATGCCTCCTTGATTTTCAGTAGAAGGTTGGTTTTTCCACTCCCGTTTTCACCTGAAATTGTAATCCTTCCGGAAGACTTTGCGCCGAGAAATTCATAAAAATCCTCTAAATCGTCAAAGCGGTTATCTTTACCATCAATTATAATTTTTATTCTTTTCATGCTAACGGGGAGATCGATAGGCTCATATGCGTGTATTTTTTTATCAAGCCATTTCAATTTTCCAGTATGCATATTAAACCCTAATATCTTATAAGCAAGATTAGATATATCCAGTAATAATTCTATAACTCGTGGGACAATAACGAGTATTGCAGTTGCTTCTCTCAGAGATGAATTTTTAATCACACTAACTAAGTACAGTGTTGTAGGAAGCCAGATAACACAGGCCTGTATTAGATTTATTATCTGCTGAAAGTGCGTCAAAGAAATAGATTTTCTAAATACATCTTTCCATCGAGCATTGATATTCACTCTTTTTCTACTCCAAAATGGTTCTTGCTCTGTAATTGTGAGCAACCATGAACCAGAAAGCTCACCTATAAACTCATTTCGTGCTTGTTCGGTTTTCCACGACAGTCCTTCATGCCTTTTTTTTGATAAAAGAATAACGATAAAACAAATTCCCAAACTGAGCATATAGTAATATACCAACTGGGGAAGAATAAAATATGATAAAAATAAAATCGTAAGAAATGAACTAAAGAGATCGGATAAGAACGAGTCTAGAAACCGTTGATATTCCCGGATAATGCCATGAGCATTATTTGTAATAAGTGCATTGAAGTTATTTTCTTCTTTTTGGTTGTTGAGAACCGAGATACGATAGGCATAGTTTTGAAATAAGGCGTTTATAATTCTAAGCGTAGATTGCAGGAACCATATATTTCTAAATACACAGTACAGATATGATAAGACATAGGGCAAAAAATTAAGTGCAATATAGGCCAGAAAGAAAAGCACAACTAAGCTCACCTCCTCCTTTTGAGTCGCCAAAGATAATAATATAGGAGCGAGGCTATAAGACAATTGAAATAAAAATAGAAAAAAGATAGCTATAAAAAATTGCCGGCTGGGATATAAATACTTAAGTAGCATGCATGCACTTTGATGTAGGTAGGAGTAATCTTCCCATTTTTAGATATGTTTGAGACTAGGGTTATGGTATAACGTGCTACTTCTTCATGGTGGGTGAGGGATTATTCCAGCAATTCCCATATTTAAGATGTTCATTGCAGCAAATCCAAAGCCATTGGTGAGCTGTTTCTTTTACCTGTTGTATACTCTCAAAGCAGTGCTGTTCTAGCCATTCATGCCGCACTGTCCGGTTATAGCGTTCAATGTACGCATTTTGTTGAGGGTTGCCCGGCTGGATATACTCAAGCGTAATTTCCTCCTGTTGTGCCCATTGCCTCAGAGTGCTGCTGATATACTCGGGTCCGTTATCCACACGGATACGCCTCGGTTTTCCTCGCCACTGGATAATTTGCTCCAAGCAGCCGATTACACGCATGGATGGCAAGGCAAAGTCCGTTTCAATCGCTAGCCCTTCACGGTTGTAATCGTCCAACACATTCAAGGTGCGAAAACTACGACCACTCTCCAACTGGTCTGCCATGAAATCCATACTCCAAGTCTCCTTAGGTATCTTGGGCACCAATAACTTCTCTGGCTTCTCCCTCTTCAAAGGTTTGCGGGGCTTGATCCGTAAGTTGAGCTGCAACTTGCAGTATATCCGATAGACCCGTTTGTGATTCCAGGCAAAGCCTTTCACATTACGCAAGTACAGGAAACACACTCCAAAGCCCCAACGATTGTGCTCATCTGTCAGTTTGATCAGCCACTCTGCTATCAGGGTGTTTTCATGCTGCAAACATGCCTCATAGCGATAGCAGTTCTCGCTGATCTGAAAGGCTCTGCACGCCAGGGCTATGCTAATCTGGTTATGTTCAACTGCATATTTGGCCATCTTACGCCGGCAAGATGGCCGTACTACTTTTTTTCGAGTGCCTCTTTGATGATCTCATTTTGCATCGCTAAATCGGCGTACATCCGCTTAAAACGGCGCAATTCTGCCTTTGTCTCTCGCAGCTCGGCTATCATCAAGGCGTCCATACCGCCATACTTGCTCCGCCATTTGTAAAAGGCAGAACTGCTAATACCATGCTCCCGACACACATCCGCTACAGCCATGCCATTTTCTACCTGCTTGAGTATTGACATGATCTGGCTATCACTAAATTTGCTCTTTTTCATAAAACCTCCTTAATCGAATCTTAATCAAGAAAATTCTACTTTTGCAAACCTCCTTTTTTCGGGGAGATTACCACTTGGCTCGATGGATGGGCTTATCATGGCGGTTATCGTATAGGCATACATCCTCGCTTTATAGTTGATATCAATGGCGATGGTTATAAAGATACAGTCGGCTTTCCATGGGCGGGGGCTTATGTATCTTATAATAAGGGTAAAGATCAAGATCGATTTGAAAGAGCAGTAGCCTTATCATATCGATTTAGCTTTAAAGATTCAACAAAATGGTACTACAACCTTAACAATGGTATCAGCAGCACACGTTTTTTTAGCGACGTCAACGGGGATGGGTTGCCTGATGCTGTTGGTTTTGCCAAAAATGGCGTCTATACGCAAAGAACGCCTGTCATTACTCAACTCAGGAAGAAGTAAGCCAAGCTGAGAAAAACCACAAGGCAACACAACCTGACCCCGTTTAACTCGTTTAACCGGGGTTCAGAGCCTTGTAATGCAAGCCGCAGACTTGAGAATATTTTGCTCAAAAACAACGGTCCTCTGAGTGCAACTGGCTGTTATAATGCTCGGTATCAGCGTTTCTCTTTGGATTTCCATAGCTGGGAAAGGCTTGTTTAATGCCAACTTGCGAACATGCCTGCATAAAGCCAAGTGAAGCCAGCTAACAGCTGTTATCAGCCCGTTGTTCCCAAAATCCTGAGGAAACTGAACATGCAGACCACATCCCACAACCCTTTTCAAACGCTGGTTCTCAGCGGTGAGGCGGGTCTGATCGCCACTCTGTTTTTGAGTATGGCAGTGCAGAGGTATATCCTTGAGGGGCACATTTTTGAACGCCTTAAGGTTTTGCGCGCGGAGCTGCCAGAGAATCTCATTTTTTACACGCTGGCTTGAAGAATATCGATAATCGTTGTACAATAAAGCTCTGTGCAGGATCAGGCTGTACTTGCCCTTTGCCTCTGTCGCTGCGATGCCATGCCCAAAAAATCCTTTTTTTCTCTGTGCCTTGCGGTCGTGCTGACCCTGTTGTTTGTACCGCATCAGGCAGAGGCACGGAGCACCATTGCCTGCTTTGCCATAGGTACCATAGAGGTTTTACTCCCTGGGACTGGTTATGCCGTTATGGGTGAGTGGGATAAAGCGCTAAGCTTCGGGGGCACTCGCTGGTACACAAGAGTCCTTGCCAATAGTCAAGATAGCAGAGAAGTACAGACCGATTCGGGCCAGATCTACCAAACTAAAGACGAAAAGCTGCACATTTTCAAAAATAAAGAAACCTACCGCCAAGAGCAGTACGGAGGTATAGAATTCAAACTGGGCATGGTGAGCATTTGGGATATGTACGCCCACAAGTGCACCCCCAATAACAATGCCTACCACCTCATGCTCGCCCCCCTGCGTTTTGACCATTTTTACAACAAGTGGGAGTTTTGGCTCCCCATAGGGCTCCATCTCCTGATTGCAGCGCAGCCTGGATCCGGTGTAAAATACACCCTCGGAAACGGATTACGCAAAAGCGAAGCCTTAAACCTTGGAATTGCAGACAGCTATGTGACTGGAGTTGGCGAGGAAGCTCTTTTTCGGGGGACCATACAGCACGCCTTCTATAACTTCTACCAGAGCCAATTTTCTGCCAGCACCAGTCGTTATTTGGGTATATTCTCTAGTTCTGTGCTCTTTGGTGCCGCCCACAACGGCACTGGTACACAAGCCACCGCCTTTACCTCTTTTATGTTTGGGCTATACCTGGGGTATGTCTACCAGCCCGGCGGCAATGTCTATGACCTGATCACCGCCTCGGCGATCCATTCTTGGTGGAATGCTCTTGCTGTCTACTACCTGCTCCAAGATGCCGAAGAAACAGACGAGTCGGTCAAGAATATCACCCTCTCCATAGTCGACTTCGATCTCACGTTTTAGGGATAGTACACCTCCTGCCTTGGTCATCGATCATTGGGCAGTGGATTGCAGAGCTTATCTGGCAACAGCCAGTGCTATGCGCGCCTGAATGCCGCCATTTTGCAATACGGGGGACTTTTCGGTATACTGGAGATATACACGCGTCATACAACGGCCGAATATACCCCCTTGCATGCTCACTTCCAACCTCAAATGACCCCAGTCTGTTCCCCTCGTTTTCGTTTTTCTCAATTTGCAACTCGGTTTTCTCGCCCTTCGGGGTTGCAGGGCATGCTCAATGCCGCCTGCAATGCTGATATTATGCTTGGCTTGGGCGATCCGGCCAGTATTCCTCAAGTCAATGCCTTTTTTCGTGAGCAGATGGTGCGCCTGGGCAACCATGAGCATGGGGAGCAGGCTGAATATCAAGATTCCCTGCTCTACTACTCTTCGCCGCAGGGGCACACCGCTTTTCGTGAGGCGGTTGCAGAACTGCTAAACACCGATTATGGATTAGACATCACTGCCGAGAACATCGCCTTGACCAGCGGCAGTCAAACCGCTTTTTTCATGCTGTTCAACGCCTTTTCAGGGCCAGATACCGGCGGTAAGCACAAAAAAATACTCTTTCCGCTCTCACCAGAGTACATTGGTTATGAAGGCGCCGGCTTGTACCCAGACAGCTTTACCTCAATGCTCCCCGCTATGGAGATATATGAGGAAGAGGCTGAATTTAAGTACATAGTCAACACAGCCGAGCTGTCTGTTGATCAGAGCATTGGTGCCATTTGTGTCTCCCGCCCCACCAACCCCACTGGTAATGTGATCTCTGATGCGGAGGTGGGCACTTTGCGTAAGCTGGCTGCAGAGGCTGGCATTCCCCTCATTTTAGATACGGCCTACGGCTACCCCTTTCCGCAGATACAATTTAGTGCCGGTGATCTGGTGTGGGAGGAGGGCATTATTCTTTGCATGAGTCTCTCCAAGCTGGGGCTAGCTGGCGGAAGGGCTGGCATAGTGGTAGCGCACCCCGATATTATCGGCTACATCAGCGCAACCAATGCCAAAATGTCGCTGGCGCCGCCGTCGTTCCTCCCCGGTTTGCTGACTCGGTGTATTGCCGATCGATCGCTGCTGAGGCTCTGCCATGAGGTGATCGCCCCCTTCTATCGCGAGCGCACCATGCTGGTGACCGATATGCTCAAAACACTGCTTGCCGACTATGGCTGCCTGATACATAAGAATGAGGGGTCTTTTTTCGTTTGGGTATGGCTGCGGGATTTACCTATTTCGAGTACCGAACTGTATGAACGATTGGCGGCACAGGGAGTGATTATTGTCTCTGGTGAGTATTTTTTCCCAGGAGTAGGGCAGCAAGTACCCCACATGCGTGAGTGTATCCGCATCAGTTGTGCAGCTGATATCGAGACGCTACAAAGCGGGGTGCAGCGCATTGCCGCTGAGATAAAGCGAGTCTACAGCTGCAATGCTATACACCACTCAAAATAGAACAACCAATACCAGGAGCATGGGAGGCACTATCTGATGAGATTTGTCGATGAAGCACGCATCACCCTGCGCTCAGGCAAGGGGGGCAAGGGCTGTGTTTCCTTCAACCATGAAAAATACCGTGAATTCGGCGGCCCTGACGGAGGCAACGGAGGGCGGGGTGGACATGTGTATGTTCAAGGCTCCTCGGCGCTCAACACACTCTATGATCTGCGCTCTCGCCCCACCCGCAGGGCCGGAAACGGCGTTGGCGGCATGGGCAAACAAAAAAATGGCAAGGGAGGTGAAGATCTGGTGATCACCCTCCCCTTGGGTACGGTAGTCCGTGATGCAGACAAGGGTGTGGTATTGCAAGAAGTACTCGATGAGAGCAGGTACCTGCTGCTGCCCGGTGGAAGAGGTGGCAAGGGCAACATGCACTTTCGCAACGCGGCCAACAAGACCCCCCGCTATGCGCAACCTGGTGAGGCAGGACAAGAGGTGATCATTGCCCTTGAACTGCAACTCATCGCCGATGTGGGGCTGGTGGGGGCACCAAATGCGGGCAAGTCGACTTATATCTCTCGTATCTCCTCTGCCAAGCCCAAGATAGCCGATTACCCCTTCACCACGCTAGTACCCAACTTGGGTGTGGTCGATGAGGGTATGGGCAAATCGCTGGTGGTCGCCGATATTCCCGGTATTATCCCCGGTGCCCACACCGGCGTTGGGCTGGGCATACGCTTTCTCAAGCATATCCGCAGAACAGCTGTTTTAGCACTGCTCATTCCTTGCGATCTTTACAACAGTGCAGCAAAAGGCGGCAGCCTGCAGCAGACTATACTTGAGGCATATCAGGAGCTGGTGAATGAGCTGTCCAATTTTTCAGACGATCTCCTCCACAAAAGACAGCTTGTTCTGCTGACTAAAGTTGATGTTTTACCCGATGCAGCAGCCCTACTTTCGCCTATTATCCAATCCTTTGCCGCAAAAGGGATAGAGGCACTGGGCATTTCGGCGGTGAGCGGAACTGGGGTAGAAGAGAGCAAACGCCTTCTCCGCAGCACCATAGACCTCGGCATGACCCATAGCACAAAGGCGAATGCAACCGCAGAGCAGACCCAGCCGCATGCCTCACCCACCTATGCCTTTTCCGATGATTTTGGGGCAATAGCATACAAAGAATAGGCTACAAATTGGGGGAACGCCAAAGAAAAACAGATAAGCCCGTCAGGGCCACGCCTTGCACCCCAAAGGCAAAAAAGGCTGCCTCTGTTAGTGTGTGTGGCTGGAAGCTTGAGAGCAAGCTCTCCCCCAAAGCAAAGAGCAAACCGATGAGCAGCGCGGCTAAAAATCCTACTGCTGGCTTGAGTTGGCGTGGGTTAAAATGAGTAAAGACTATCGCTAGGAACACCACAAAAAAAACAGAGCACAGATAGGCTATTTTCCGCAGGAAAACGCCCCATAGACGCACAGTGGGCAATCCGTTTTTGAGGTGCGCCTGGTAGATAGACCACAAATCGGTAAAGCCTATGTAAAGCGAGCCTTCCTGATAGTCCTGCGCAAGGGAGGCAAGGGTACCGAGCACAAGCCGCCCTGCTCCCTGCTGGCGTTTCAGTTCTTGGGGGTAAGGCAAAGCCTGAGATAAGAGTAGCATAATGCGGGTGTGTTGCTCGCTAGTCCATGCGCCTTGCTCTTTGTGCAGATCGGTATGGTGCTCTAGAGCAGTTATCCGAAAATCAGAGTTTATCTCTACCCGTGCAGCAGCAAGAATACTGCTCTGCTCTGCTGTGCTATTTCTTTTGGCATAGGTAAAGCCTGACTTATCAATGCTCCAATTGCTGCGTTGCTTCAGTTTAGTGAAATTTGATTCAATACCAACCGAGTAAGACTGGAGGGCATAGACCAGTATGGCAATGGGTATGCAACATACAAACAGAGGGCGCAAAATACGCAAGCGACTCATGCCCATCGCCCGCATTATAACCAATTCAGAAGAGTTGGTCAGCCGCAGCAGGGTCAAAGCGGCCGATAGCATGAGCACAAGCGGAAGCGTGATCTGCACAATAGGTGGGATTTGAGCAAAGGATTCACGAAACGCCCCAAAAGAGAATCCCTGAGTGCCGATGGCATAGGCAATCTCGCCAATACGTGATACAAAGGCAAATAAGACCACAACCCCCAGAATGACAAGGATAAAATAATTTGCAAAAATGCGAGCTACATAACGATCTATTGTTTTCAAACTCATGGCACCTTAAAAAAATCTTTTCTCCTGATAATCTTTCCTAAGTTGAATAATTAGAATATCCTAAACAGAGAGGTTTGTGTGCAACCATAGCCTGAAGGTAGTTTTTGAAGTTTTGGATTATGCTAACATGAGCGGTGTTGTTCGATAAAACCACAGAAAAATGCAAGAGCAAAATATAGTCATCATCAACGGCGATAGGTACGATAAATCTGTTTTAGAGTCCATGTCTCGCTCATACGCTAATTTTAGCGTTCATGAAAAAGAGGGCTTGCATGATCTGGAGCGGTACCTGAAGAAAAACAGTAGCATAAGCTTTATTTTTTGGGCGGTCACCTCTGCGCTCTCTGATAATTATGCTATCAAAACCGCACAAGCCTTTGAGCAAAAGGGCATTCCTTTTGCCTTCATAGGTCCGAGCAAAGATCGCAATATGCTTTCTCGTTTGGGGAGTTCTTGCCAAAGTGTGGATGTGTTGACTCGCCCCTACTTGCGCGGTGATCTTGAAAAATCTTTGCGTTCGCATGTTATTTTGCGCAAGAGAAACCAGGGCAAAGAAGAACTACAGCTCCACGCCCACCATGGCTCTAGCGTGGATCAAGACGCTATTGCTCGTCTCTTTGCGGATAGCAGAATAATGCACACCGGAAACAAGAGCAGGGCAGAGCGGCTAGCAGAAGAGTTGAATCCGCTTCACGAACTCCAAGAAGACCACCTGGAATTAAACCTGCCCCCCGAGGATACCAGCGAAGCAGAACAAACCATGGGAGAAGCGGCCGCAGATTCTAAGGTGTCTTGGCCAGTATCAGAGGAGCTACCACAACCACAAACAGAGTCCTCCCCAGAATCCTCTCCATATGTTAATAAATTCGGATTCGACTTACATGCCTTGATCAACAAGAGCAAAAGCCTTGAGCCAGGAGAAGGCACCTCTACAAAGCCTATTCTCTCAGCACTCACCTCACAAAATTCGAGCACACAAGAGCAGAAATCACCCGAGCTTGAAGAGCTAGCACATGATAGTTTTGAGGCGAACGCACCGCCGCCAGACAGCACCGAAGAGCCTGAGAGCAAAGAGGAAGTTATCGACCCCTCTTACATAGATCTGGTAGCAGAACAACAAAAATTATTTAGCCCACCGGCTAGCACCGTAAAGAGACCCAGTGCTCTGTTGACACAGTCGGAGACACCGGATAATTCAGCGGCGATCACCACAGAAGAAGGAGAAGATTACATACCAGATCACTCTGAGGATGTTGTGAGACAGCCCACAGTGCACCATGCCTTGCACACCGAAACCACAGAAGAACAAGAGTTTATAGCTACAGCAGATCAACTCAGCGCAGCACAGGAAATAGACAAGACGCCTGCTATTGCAGATGAATTGATGGTGCAAGATACCCAAGAATCCTCCGAATCCAAAGAGGAGAAAACCAATTCAAACCTGACAGATTCGGCTGATGCCCCCGAATCTGCTGTGCAAACTGACTCTGCTGTGCAAACTGACTCTGCTGTGCAAACTGACTCTGCTGTGCAAACTGGTGCTGATCTGCAAAAAGAAGAAGACAACACAGAACACGCAAAGTGGCAGGCAAGCCTAGAAGATTTTGAAGCAGACTTTGCCGATTTGTTGGGGCAAACCGTCCCAAATGATGATAATTTTACCCAAAATACCGATGCAACTTCCAGTAGTGTTGCAGACGAATTCGAGCAACTGCTACACACACGGCAGACAGATGGGGATACTCCTCAGATCAGCGCTGATTATGCTGTAGCTACAGATAGCATAGAAGAGCAAAGCGTTGGCACCATAGCAGAGCAAGATAACTCGAGGCTTGAGGAACTAGCGATGATGACCGGTGTGGAGAGCACAACCCTAGGCTCTGCTGCGGTGTTGGACAGCCTTGTATCAGATACCAGCGACACCACAAAAGATAGCCCTAAGGCTCAACAAGCAAAGGATAGTACTACAGAGGAATTTCAGCACCCTTTTGAAGGCGAAGGCACAGAAGAGAGATTATCTCTCTTTGCGGCAGAAACGCCAGAGGAGGGAGAAACTCTTGGAGAGCACCTAAGCGCACATGATTCTGGGGTCGATTCTCTCCACCTGCATGGATTAGATGTGGAGCAGGATAATGCCGCCCCTCAAGCTGTGTTTGACGAGCACGATGCGAGCGAGATCCCCCATGATGCAGAAGAGGGGAGTATAGCACAGAGCCCAGGGCACATATTCGCCGATCATGACCTTGAACAGCCACACCTGGCTGCCGATACATCCTCGCAGAGGCATACACAAGATCAGACACTCAACCAGCAGTTTTTCTCCGAATCCGAAATACAAGACGATATTTTCTCAAGCTTACCCGAACCAGCAGAAGAAGACGAGGACTTGACAGCTCTAGCACACAGCGACCAGTCGCTGCTCTCCTCAGATCTGCCAGGACAAAGGCAAATGCAAGGGCAGCTGGGTGGAGATGATGGCGAAGATGATGACAGCATTTCCATAGAAGAGCTAGAGACCTCTGTTCCTCACACAAGGCTTACCGCAGTCTCGCTCAATGATCAAAACTGGCAACAACAATCTGCAACAGATACAAATAATAACGAGGATAGTCCCAGCACTCCGGTAGACACCGAACCATCGGGAACAGCCCTCTTCTCTGACACTGGCGAAATTGAGCAAATTCGCTCGCAAATGCAGGGGGTGAACACCCCTCCGAGCCAATCGGTGCCATCAGAGCAAAGGATAGCCACAGAATCGGCAAAAAATGACGAACATGAAGGATTGGAGGCTCTTTTTGCCTTGTCTAATGAAGCGGGTAGCGATCTTGGCTCAGATGCCGCTAGCCAACAGCAGCCGATCAGCATGGATAATTTTGAGAGTATCAAGGGAGAATTCAAGAAAGCTGGAGAGCTGGAACATCCACAAATTGACTCTTCTGTTTTCAATATCGGCGATTTTTCAGATAGCATCTTTGAAGATGGAGAACCCGATGAGACCGAATCAGAGCTCAAGCCAACCACCCCCCAGCCGATACCAGTGGGCGAGGCTGAGGCAGGATCAGATGATGGTGTATCGCAGCATAGCCCCCACGAACAGCTGGAGAATGTACAAGCCCCCTCTGGTGGCACTATTCAGCATATACTGCAAAAGCTCGACACAGAATCGCCTTCTCTTACCAGAGAGGAGGCACAACAAATTCAAGATTACCTGGCCAGACTCAAATCTTCAGATGCCATGCTTCAGAAAATACGCGATCAGCTGCTCTCCAACCGTATCTAAAGCCTGTTGTGCGGTATAAAAGTGCGATAGGGCAAGACAGCCACAGATTTGCTCCAGACGAGCAGAGCAAACCTTTGGTCTTGGGTGGCTATACTATACCCGATGCACCGGGGCTTGCCGGCAATAGCGATGCCGATGTTATTCTGCACGCTATTACCAATGCTATATCTGGTATCTCCGGCGAAAATATACTCGGTGGGGTGGCCGATCAAATGTGCGGTGAAGGCATAACCGATAGCAGCGCTTATCTGCAAGCGGCACTAGAAACGCTGGGGAGCTGGCGGGTTGATCATGTCTCCATCAGTGTAGAGGGTGCCCGCCCAAAACTCTTTGCGCTCATACCCCAGATTAAGGACTCGATCGCACAGCTACTCAACCTAGAGGTGCAACAGATAGGTCTCACTGCAACCTCTGGTGAAGCCTTGACCGACTTTGGCAAAGGTCTCGGACTGCAAGCCTTCTGCATCATCACCGTTTGCTCTCCAGATGCCTAAGGCCGGTGGGTGGGCAAACCCTCTGCCTTATCAGCATCTGTTGGTACCACTGCCGTTGCACATATGCTAGCAACACTCTGCCCCTTGAGCCTCCCTCGTACGCACCGTTATTTTTGCTCTGTAATTTACTTTTATGTACGCAGCAGACCTGAACCCAACAGATAAAGCCATTATCCAAGAAGAGGAAGATACCCTGTTTGCCCTCAAAAAGGGCATAGCAGATGCCTCTCAATTTGCAGCCGAACATGACCTGATCGAGCAAATTATAGCCTTACGCAATTCTTTGGAGGAGGTCAATGAAGATGAGATACCCCAAGTGAGCGATCAGATTCAACGCCTCACGGGGATACTCAACGCCAAGCAACAGTTGCGCAGCGATACCTTTGACCTCAGTGCCCCTTACTTTGGACGCATGAGAATAGAAGAGGAACGAGGGCACAGGGTGAGGGTGCGCGATCTCTTGTTGGGCAACACCGTGCAGAGCATAAAAATTGAGCTGGATACCTCCAACTCATCAAAAAAAACCGGATCATCGCAAAAGATACAAATCATCGACTGGCGGTCCTCTCCGATTAGCATAGTTTACTTTCGTGGAGTAGAGCAGGAAGAATACGAAGAAGAATACGCCGACCAAACTTTTTTTGGTCGCCTGCTCTGCAAGCGTTCTTTTGCCTTTCGTGATGGTGATCTGGTGGGTATACACACCAAAGAATGGCGCTATACCCGCAAATCAGCCGCAGACCCATGGCAAAAACAAGCCGCCTGGGGGGTTTATGCGCTGAAACACGAAACCTCAGGGGCACAAGCAGCAACAGAAGCCGATCAAAACCCGATCTTTGGCTGTGGGGAGGCGCAACAAGCAGAAGTGAGCATTGAAGCCCTGCTTGATGCCGAGCAGTTTGACCTGATCAGCGAAGAAAGCGATTCGATTATCACCATTCAGGGGGGGGCTGGATCGGGCAAAACAACCGTCGGTATGCACCGTATGGCGTGGCTGCACCACCGCAACCCCCGGCGTTTTGCCTCCGCCAAAATTTCGGCCACAGTGAGCAACCGCGCCCTTTCTCGCTATATCAGCAAGGCTCTGAATCATTTAGGTATCCAAAATACCCCCTGCCATGTGCTTGAGGGATTCTTGCGCAAATTGCGCCGAGCCGCCTATGGATCGCAATTCTCGCCAGCTCTAGACTCCTCACGCCCGATCACCCCGGCACTAGTAGTTCGCCTTAAGCGGCACCCTCTTTTTTTTCGTTTCATGCAAGCCTTCTTGCAAGAGAGGCGACAAGCTTTTATGCAAGATTGGCAAGCGGTGCAAAACAAGATCGCCCCAGATAGCCCGTTGAAAATTGACTTTCCAGAGAGAGAATTCCTGGCGCCTCTGGTGGGCTTGTGGTCAGAGCTCCAGCAAGCCCAGACCCAAAAAACGGGCACTACTGCCGATGCCCTCGCCCTCATGCAATGCATAGAATGCCATTGCAGCAACCCGGCGGAACCGCAGCAAACCCTGTTTGAATGGTGGCTTGAGGCCTACTCTCGTTTTACCGATCTCGCCGCATTTTTCCAGCAACAAGGCTCCCCCTTTAGCGAGGCGCAAATGGGCGAGGCTTTAGATTGGCTCAAGCAACAATACATAGCCTTCATAGGCGCTCAGCAGCAAGCAGAGGGCAGCAAACAAGAGCCCAGTGAGCACGCACTCCCATTTTTAGATGGAGTGGCAGGGAGTACAGAGGGTAAAATAAGCCCGTTTTTAGACGGAGTGGCGGGGAGTACAGAGGGTAAAATAAGCCCGTTTTTAGACGAAGAAGACGAGCCGATCCTCCTCTTTTTCATGACCGAATGTCTCTCACCTTTGCACCTGCGGGGAAAGAGAGTTGCCTACAGCCACATGTTTATCGACGAGGTCCAAGACCTCTCTCTCCCAGAATTGCATATCCTGTTGAGCATGGCAGCCCATACACCCGCAGAGGAACAGCAGGTGTACCAAGCACGCCCCACCAGAGCAGCTGTAGAGGGACCTAATGTGAGCCTCGCCGGTGATTTTAACCAGGATATAGCAAGCAACACTGGCATCAATTCTTGGTCGCAGCTTTTGCACGAGGCACAGATTACCGCCCTCTCGACCCAACCTCTACAGGTAAACTACCGCTCCAGCTTTCCCATCGCCCAGCTGAGCAATGCCATCTTATCAGCCAAATTGAGTTCTGATTCTGCTAGTGCTGCAGGTAATACCTCCCCCACAGCTCCCGCTGCACTTGCTGCAAGGGGGGGCGGTGCACCGGTGGAGCTGTTTCATTCGCAACATCAAGGCAGTATACTCGAATTTTTGAGCCTCCAGCTCCAACAGGTCGCCTGCAGAGAACCGCAAGCCTCAATAGCTGTTATCTGCCCCGAGGCCAGTTCGGCACAAGAGCACCACCACCATTTGCAAAGCTTTGGTGCAGAAGAGGTACGGCTGGTCGCCGATCAGGACTTTTCTTTTACACCCGGCATTGATATCACCGATCTCAGCCAGGTAAAAGGACTGGAGTTTGACTATGTCATACTCACCGAGGTCGACGCCCTGCACTACCCAGCACAAAGCCTGCACCGCCGCCGCTTATATGTGGCCTGCACACGGGCGAGGCACCAGTTATGGCTGGTGCACCAAAAAAAGGTCTCACCCCTGATCCCGGTGGGGTTAGTTGCTCACACACGACAGTTGTAGTAGGCTAACCGAAAGAAGATTAGGATAGAGAACACACAAAATTATCAGGATTACCCAAATTATACGGCGATCTCTCAAAAAAATCACATGAAACCACACCTACAGACCATGCTCAAAGAGATAGAATCCGGAGAGGCTCTGCTGCTTGATGTACGAGAGGTAGACGAATGGAGTGCTGGGCATCTGGAGCTAGCAGTCTTCTGCCCCCTAAGCGATCTGCAAAATGGTAAACAGCCCCCGGCACTCCAAACTGCAGATTACCGCAAAACACTCTACCTGCACTGTCGATCGGGCGTACGGGTGCACACAGCTGCTCCCCTCTTGCGAGCTATGGGAGCAGGGCGGGTTGTGCCCCTGAGCGAGGGCTTTGCAGAACTGGTTGAACATTCCTTTACTCGGGCAACACCATGAATATACAACTCACCCTCGAACCAGAATCCTTGGCAGACGGCACATGCTTCATCGCTTCCAATGACCATGATCCCCAGCAATCCATACACATAGATGGACCGCCTGATATGGGTGGTAAGGAGCAAGGCATGCGCCCCATGCAACTCTTTTTGTGCTCCCTTGCCTCTTGTGCCTCTCTTGATGTGGTGCATATCCTCCGCAAGAGCAAGGTGCGCATAGAGCACTTTTCGGTGCATGTCTGTGGCACTCGTGCCGATGCCATCCCAGCCGTATTCACCAGCATAAATCTGGAGTTCCGTTTAGTGGGCAATGCCACTGTTGCTCAACTCGAACGAGCGGTGGAGCTTTCGGTTAGCAAATACTGCTCGGTGGCGAGTATGCTCAAAGCAGATATTGCGGTCAGCCACTCGGTTCAGATTTCTGCACCCTAGCTTGTGCCTAGCCTATCATGAGGAAAACAGGCTTTTCTGTACCGCACACCACAGTCGTGCCGCCTCTACCAAAGGGTAAGACGAAAAAGAGCAAACGGCGCAGCGATGGACGCCGTTTACTCAAAATTATCACCGCCTACAAACTCCTGCTGTTCTGGAGTTTTGTTGGCATGATTGGCTATTCGATCTTTAACACCAGCATCCCCATTTTGCTCAAGCATTTTGTGGATCAAGTGGTCGATCTCTCCAAAACGGGGAATGCCGACAAGCAAACATTCTTTCTCATTGCAGGCAGTATTACCCTTGTTTTTGCCGGTCGTGGACTGTTTTATTTTGTGCAGAGCTATTTTCTCAACTCGCTGGGGCAGCGGTTGCAGTTTCGCCTGAGGGAGATGCTCTTTATCAAGGCCTTGCACCTGCCCTTTTCCTTTTATATCACCAATCCCACCGGCGACCTGACCTCGCGCTTTACCAACGACCTTAATGTCATAGAGCGGGCGGTATACGCCGCCGTCACCGGACCGGTGCGTGATGTACCCCAAATACTCTTTTTGATCGGGCTTTTGTTCTATACCAGCCCCACTCTCTCACTGTTTTGCATCCTCATCATACCACCTTACGGCATTTTGGTCAGCCGCTTTGGTAAGAAAAATAAACGGGTAACTCGTGTACGACAGGCCAAGTTTGCCGAAATGCTCAACCAATTGACCGAGGTGATCACCGGCATTCGCATTGTCAAATCGTTTGTCAATGAACAATTTGAGAAACGGCGTTTTGAAAAGATCAACGAAGAGGTCTTTTTCAGGCACCGGGCGACCATTATGATCAATGCCTATTCCTCACCGGTAATTGAGCTGATTAGCGCACTGGCCTTTTCGGCATTGTTTGGTTTTGGTGCGTATCAAATCGTCATAGGCGAGCTGAGCACAGGCGACTTTGTCCAATTTGTCACCGCTTTTATCATGATCACCGAGCCGTTCAAGAAGATTAACGGCTTCAACCTCAAACGGCAAGAGGGGCTGGCCGCCGCCCAGCGTATATTTTATGTGCTCGATCAGAGCAACCCCATGCTGGAAGATCTACGAGAACGCCGCCCAACCGAGGTCAAAACAGGCATAAACATAGACATCAAATCCTTTGGCTACCGGGAAAATACCGTTTTGCAGAATATCAATATATCAGTAGGTGTGGGCGAGACGGTGGCACTGGTGGGCTCTAGTGGCAGCGGTAAGACTACCCTAATCAATCTGATACCTCGATTTTTTGATCTGGCACCCAAGGACGGCTGCATTACCCTTGATGGCGTGGATATACGAGAGCTCAACCTGCACGCCTTGCGTGAGCATATTTCGGTGGTCACCCAAGATACAGTTCTCTTTAACGATACGGTCGAGAACAATATCCGTTACGGGCGCCTTGAGGCAAGCGATGAGGAGGTGCGCGAAGCGGCCCGCTTAGCGATGGCTGACCTGTTTATCGACACGCTGGTTGACGGCTACCAACAGATTATCGGCGAAAAGGGGGTCACACTCTCAGGCGGGCAAAAGCAGCGTCTGGCTATCGCCAGAGCCATACTCAAAGACGCGCCGATTCTAATCCTTGATGAGGCCACCAGTGCCCTGGACTCAGAATCAGAAAAACACGTCCAAGAGGCCCTTGATAACCTGATGCAAAACAAAACTACTATCGTTATAGCCCACCGCTTTGCCACCATTCAAAATGCCGATATTATCCACACCCTCTCAGATGGGAGTATCATCGAAAGCGGAACACATACCGAGCTGATGGCACAAGGCGGCGAATACTCGCGCCTGTACGACCTACAACTCCTCTCCTAAAGGCACTGCTCCTCAGGCCTATACCTCCAACTCTAAGACCCCGCAAACCCTAAAAATCCCTATGTCCAAAAACTCGCCTAATAGTGCAGAACGCTTGGGTAGGCTATATCAAGAACAAGCGCAAGACGACCTCAAACTGGCCGCCAAGGCTTACAAGAAAAAAGACTTTGGGCAAACCATACTGCTCGCAACCCAAGCAGCGAGCAACGAGCTGTGCGCCTGGCTGGTGCAGCAAAAAATGTATCAAACCCCAAGCTACCAAACCTCAGAGCTGCTCAAGCGCTGCCTCGCCTTTGAACCACGACTCGCCGCACTGGAACCCCAGGCACAGGTGCTCGATGGTGCCCATGAGATGCTCTTTTTTACCGATTCGCAAAAACAAGAACGCCCGATCACCGCCGAGATTGCCAAAACTTTTCTTGATAACGCCGCAGTGCTGGTAACAACCTCGGTAGGCTATAGAAACGATCGATAAGCACACCCACAACAACTACACCCGCTCAAGAAATTCACCAAAATTGGCTTGGAGGGAGTCGCTAAAAATATCCTTTCAGCCTCTAAGGCTGTCAGAGACTCTGTGCTGCCAGCACGAATCGGCACTAAAGCATATCCGGTTGCAGGGGTGCAACCTCAATTTGGTAGTAGAATTGGCTGAGTATCTGCTTGTAGCTTTGCCCGCGCTCTGCCATTTCTTTGGCGCACCACTGGCACAACCCAACGCCATGCCCAAAACCTGCCCCGGCAAAGGTAAATGTTCCTCTGCTGTAGCTCAGGTCGAATTTCAGGCTACGCAGGTTCTCGTTTCCGAGTATGCTGCGCAATCGAGCAGCTTTGATAATCCTGGTGTTTTGCCCTTCTATGCGGAGGGTATCCACCCGCCCTGAGGGGGTGCGCTTCGCCACCTTTATGGCGTCTATACGGCGCACCTTATATCCATTCTGCCGCAACAGGCGCGCCAGACGCTTGGCGCTCACTTTTAGCTTCCAGTGGTAATCTGGGTCGCTTGTGCCATAGGGTACCCGTAGTGCGCGTATGTGGGGCATTGACTTGTTCCAAACATTAGCAGCATCTTCTGTGCTGCCTCCAGCGTTGGAATGGTAAAAAGTGGGCACTATGGCGTTATTACGTAGCACAACCTGTCCACGGGTAAGCTGGGCAGAGTGGCGTGCTGCTTGATCGGCTACCGAGGCTCCCTTGTAGACCTGATCGGTAGTGCGAGCGGTAAGGTGCCAGCTCTTGCCAGCATTGCCCTTGCGGCGATAGAGCGCAAAACTGCGGGCGATCACCGCCTGGACTTTGAGGCTTTCCAGATGCCATGAGGTATTGACTTCTGCACCGATCACCCCGGCAACATAGGTCTCTAGGGGAACCTGATTGATGATGTAAAAACCTCCAGCATGGGGTTTTACCTCTATGATTCCGTGGTACTCATAACGACCAACCCGAATGGGCGCTGCTGATCGCACCCAAAAAGAATCGCGGCGAACCTTTTGTTTCTGTAGCAAAACACCGCCTTTGCTGTATTTTTGCACCTTAAGCTTGTAGATCGGTTGTGTTCTCTGCCAGCCGGAGATCTGCAGGGGACGCTTTGAGGAGAGGTGCAAATAGCGCTTGGCCGATACGAGCAGCACCTTGATGCTGACCTGCTCGCTGCTCTGTGCCGCTTGTACGGTGGCAGAGGCCGGCCCGTGGAACACTAAACAGCAAACTGCGATCAGAGCACTGCAGCAGAGGCGATAGAGCGTGTAGCGAATCACCATATGGAATACGAGGACAAGTGAGACCCAAATTGTACAATATACCCTTACCATCTAGCAAGGTAAGTGCCAATTGTGTATGCTATGGACATATATGAGGGACATGCTCATAGCATAGGGTAGGCATGGGAAGATACGAACATAGTGTAAACCCCTAATTCTCATTTTTCTCTAGACGATACTTTGGAAACAAACCTGGTTTTTCGACCATTTGAGCCGCAGGACGTGCTGCAGGTAGCTCAGATTGAGTCTCTTGCCTTTCCCGCTGAAATAGCCTTCACTTCCGAGAAAATCAAGGATATCTGCATGAACGATGGAATTGCTGTTTTTGTGTTCGAGCGTATCGCTGAATCCAAGGGCGCAGATGAGCGCGAACAAGGAGCGGTGGTTGGCAGCCTTTTCTTGAAAATAGAGCAATTTCGTGGCGAGCTGATCATTATTTCTCTGGCAATTCATCCAGAATATCGCCGCAAGGGCCTGGGGCGGCGAGCTTTGGAATACGCTCAACAGGCGGCAGAGCACCTGCGAGCAACCCGTATTCTGGCACAGGTAAGCACGCACGAGAATACCGCTGCTCAAGAATTTTTTGCGGCGCATGGTTTTGAGACCACCAGAGAACTCTCCGACTTTCTGCTGGAGGGACACCCTGGTCTCGAAATGCAAAAAACGATTTCCTAGAGGCGATAATGCAACAGTCTTTACACTCCACAGAAAGCCTAGTGGAAGCTCTAAGGGCACTGCAGGGGCTACGCCTGCTGGTGCTTGGTGATGCTATTTTAGACCACTATGTACGCGGTGAGGTGCACCGCATTTCGCCAGAGGCACCCATACCCGTTCTGCTCCAGCGCAGCGATGAATACAAGCTCGGTGGTGCTTCCTGCGTGGCAGCAAATGTTGTGGCCCTCGGCTGCCAGAGCCTTATGTTTGGTGCAATTGGACAGGACCAGGAGGGTGATACATTTTGTGTCGTGCTGGAGGAGCAAGGCATAGACGGGAGCCATATTTTGCGTTGTGCCAATTTACAGACCATAGTCAAAACCCGCTTTCTCTCCACACAGCACCTCCTGCGAGTTGATAGAGAGAGCCCCTGGAGCATGTACAAAGAGCACGAACAGCAGGTTATCCAAGCCCTACACCAGCAGATACCCGGCTGTCATGCGGTGATTATTTCTGACTACCTGAAAGGCTTTCTGACACCAAATATTCTCTCTGCGACCATAACAGCCTCTCGTGCTGCCGGCATTCCTGTGGTGTGCGACCCGGGCAAGGGGCGTAATCTGGCTGATTATACCGGTGTGACGACCCTCAAACCCAATCGCTTAGAGGCTGAGGCCATACTCGGCGCTTCGATTCGCACTCATGAGGATATGATCGCCGCCGCCAGCACCATCAGACAGAGAGCCAAGGCAGACTTCGTCAGCCTCAGTTTGGATAAGGACGGCATATTTTTGTTTTTTGATGAAGAGCGGCATAGGCTCTATCCAACCCAATCTTTAGAAGTTTTTGATGTTACCGGCGCCGGCGATACGGTAATCACACTCATAGGCGCCCTATTGGGGGCGGGGCAAACGCCAGATATAGCAGTGATTCTAGCCAATATCGCCGCCGGGCTGCAGGTCAGCTATTCGGGTGTAGTGCATTTAAGCGCTGCACAAATCCAACGAGCGTCTCAACCGAGAGTTTAAGGTTGATAGCGGCTCCAATACTCTCAAAACAAATACTCTTAAAAAAAAGGAGCTGTACTAGATGAGCAAGTTTGATATCCTGCAAAACTGAACAACCATCGGCTAAAGCCGAGGGGTTAGAAATAAAGACTAAAGTCTCAAATAGCCTCACAGAACTGCGCCCCTATCTATGTAAACACTCCCAATTCATATAGCATCAAAAATGGAGAAAAATAATGCGGTAGATTACCTGCGTGAATATCAGGCTAAAGGCAATTGTGATGCCTCTACTAAACAAATAATTGAGTTTGTTCTCGCCAATAAAGGGAGCTATTCACCAGAGGATCAAGAAAAGCTTTTTGAAAAAATCCTCGAATCTAAAGCGGATTCTCCTGCACCTGTGGTAGAGCGTGGTGCACCCCATACCGATGATGAGCAATCTACAAATGTCGTCATCAAAAGCCTCAAACATATAAAAGGGGTCAATGCCCTACAGGAAAAACAAGAGATAGCCTTTAGCGATTCATTGACGATCATATATGGTCTCAATGGTACAGGAAAAAGTGGCTATTTTCGTATCCTCAATCAGTTAGTTGGAGGAGAACGACAGAAATACCTGTTGCCGAATGTGTACTCAGGAAGGGGCAATGATTATGAGGTGAGGCTTGATCTTTGTCTGAATGGAACAGAGCAGAAAATCATCAAGTGGACTCATGCAGATACCCCTAAAATTGACGAGCTTGCAGGGGTTCAAGTTTTCGATTCCGATTATTTTGCAACTTATTTTGGCGAAAGAAAAGCCAAAGTGGGTTCACAAAAATTTGGTGGACTTCATCTGTTTGGGCGCGTAACAGATCTCATGGATCAGTTGCGGGAGAATATAAACAAAAAGACCGAAAAACTACAACAGGATAACAACATTGTCACCGCAACACTGGAGCTAAAATTAAGCTCTAGGAACAAATTACAAGAAATAGCGCAATCGGCAAAAATAGATACGCTAAAAAAAACCCAACCCTTAACAGAGGCTGAGAAAGAGCACTTAAAACAATTTAAGCAAGAGAAAACAGCTCTCCAAAAAGACAATCCTATTGCTGATATTAAATTGAATACAGGCTACCTAGAGAATCTAAAAGATGTAGATCAATGGATACAAGCAGAGCATGCCTTTCTTTCAAGAATAGTTGATAGCTTAGAGCAAGTAATACAAGAAAATACCCAGCGAAAGGCGACAAGAAAGCAGAAACTGCAAGAATTTGAAGCGATCAGAGCAATACCAAAATACGATTCTGACGAGTGGAATCAATTCATAGAAGCGGGGAATACCTATAAAAAATTACTCGGAGAAGATGCCTCCAATGAAAACTGCCTTTACTGTAGACAGCCCCTTCAAGGAGATGCTCTTGCCTTGGTCGCTAAGTATGCAGAATTTCTAGCAGATAAATCTAAAGCAGAATTGGATACCTCCAACAATAGCATCGAGGCGCTGATTGAAAATATAGGAAAGCGCAATGATTACGATCTTGATAAACTCAAACTGCCCGATGAGGCATCTTCTGACACTATCAAAAAGTTTGTTCGCAAAATTATCCGAGAATACTCTGAGCTGCGTACATGTATAACCTATGCGCTGGAGGAAAGAAAGTTTTCCGAACTAACCTTTCCGAGCACAGAGCATGTTCTGAGCTTGATTGAAGCTGAAAAAACCACTCTACAAGACAGAATTAAAGCGCTAAAAGATTCAAATGAAAATAAAAAGAACAATATTGCGGATATTGATGGAGCTATCAATGATCTAGAAGATAAAGCCGTTATATCCGAACATAAGGAAGAGATACTGGCTCTGATAAAGCGAAACAAAGAAAAATTGCGTCTGGTGAATCTAGCTGAACAGTTGAAGACTCATCCTATATCCCAGTTGTCCAGAGAAGCCCATGACAAACTTTTTACCCATGAAGTAAAGGACGCCATTCAGGAAGAAGTAAAAAGATTCAAACCTGCTCTTAATTTGGATTTATCGGGAAGAAACGAGAAAGGAACGCACTATATCACAATAAAGCTCGCTGAAACTGCCCGTGGTGTAAAAGAAATTCTTAGCGAGGGAGAACAAAAAATTGTAGCCTTAGGAATGTTTTTAGCCGAGCTTAAGCTGCAAGCTAATACTGCGCCAATTATCTTGGATGATCCAGTAACGAGTTTGGACAACAAAATGATGGAAGCATTTGCGAGCCAACTCATAAAAATTTCAGAAAGTAGACAGGTAGTTATATTTACTCATAATCTGTTATTCCTTGATGCCCTGGTGTATTCCAGTAGGTCCAATAAAGACCATTCTGACACAAAAACTCATCATATCTGTAAGAATTATGATCGTGGTTGTTCGGGCAAAGGAAAACACGTCAGAATATACGAATTGAAGAACTTTACAACGGATACATCGGGGCGTGTTCTTGGAAAAGAGCTTCTTTCATGTAAGTATTGGCTAGATGAGGCAGAAAAACAGGAGAATAACAATGAGTGTACGCAATCTGCTGAGTCATTAAGATCTGCAATACAATACTTTATTGATGAAACTATTTTGATGGGAGTTAAGCCTCTAAGCAATAGTAACAGGGGTGAAAATATCAACTGGGAAAAGCTAAAACAATTATGTAAAGCAGAGGAACGAAAAGTAGATGAAAACGCAGTAGAAGAATTGCATTCGTATTGGAAAAAGTTAAGCAATAGAGGTCCTCACTTAAGCAGACAATCCACCGAGAATTTGATTGATCCGATAGAGCTAAATGAGATCATTAAGTTTTTACGTGAGAACTCAAAAACGAAATAAAAAAGACCCCTGCATTGGCTGACAAATTGTGAAAAATAGGTGATCATAGAGCTAGAGCAAACAGTAGCGATATTCGATTTTCCCCTTGGACACAATGCAAGTAAATACGACCCAAACGCATGGGATTGCAGACGCCTTTACCGACAGCTAGACAGCATATCGACAATCTTGTATCAACACCCCCTTCAAGCTACGCTTGTGGGGGTACCCCCGTTGAGTGCGCTATTATTGCGAGAGTTGTACAATCTATCCTAAGAGAGGCTTGCAAGCAGTCTTCGCCGTGATCTGGTGTTCATGAGTCTTTACAGGTTTTCGATCTCTGGAAATAAACCAGATGCAACCACAACGGAGGCTATATGGTTGCCCATGCCACGCTAGTGCCCTCGTCCCGCAGACCACGCAAGAGCTAGATGGCTCACTCTCTGGTCTCGAGTATTCCGATGATAGCGATGTGGCGTACATGAAAAAGGGAGAAAAGTTGTGCTATAGCTATGCGGCAACAGTGCTCATCGATGCGGGTGGATTGATCGAACAGGTTGCGCTATCAGCAGCCAATGCCAGTGAGCAGAAGGGGTTTGTGGCAAAGGTGGCTGAGCATGTCTCCACCGGTAAAACGAACCTTTGGCACACTCAAGCGAGCCTCCAACAGTCTTGATCCTAGGCTATCCTATGCCTAATGCAGGGAGCAGTGCGCCCAAAATCTGGGACAACACCCCAAAATGGGGCAGATAGGAGGGCAATATCCTTCAAAAAATGCCAATTTCAGGCAAAAAATCGAAAAAATTTAGGAAGATTACAATTTTTACCCCTTCTCACCAACTAATGCAGGGGTCTTGTATGTTCGAATAGCTATTTGGGATGCTGAGTGTACACAAGTGCACTGGCAAAAGAGGGGGTGATAAATTCAAAAAAAACAGAAATAATCCATTGACGGATTAGATAGCGCCTGATAGTCTGTACTCAGACGCACGAGTTGATGGTTTGATTATGCGTCTGGTATGCACAAGGTGAGAACAGGCATAAAGTGAGAATACAACAGTGAGAATGCAATGAAACGATCAATAGCAATTCCGTCGCTGGTTTTGGTGCTACTGGTGCCGCAGCTGATGTTTGGGCTAGAGGCCCCTAAGTACAACGCCGATAAAGCGGCCATAGGCAAACGCCTCTTTTTTGATACAAGGCTCTCGGGGGATACGACCCTGAGCTGTGCCTCTTGCCATAATCCCGATAAAGGCTTTGCTGACGGCACGCCTCTTTCGCGTGCGTATAGTTTGGAGGGCATTCGCAATACTCCAACGCTCATAAATACCGCTCTCAAAAAGAAAAACAATATTCCTTGGTTTCACGATGGCAGAATGGGTACCAACCTCAACGATGTCGCCCGTGATCAGATCACAGAAACGGCTGTGATGAACATGGATATGCGTCTGATGCAAGAGCGCGTTAAGCAAGACCCGGTATATGTTCGTATGTTCAAAGAGGCTGGGTTGGGCGAACCCTCAAACGGGAAAGTGCGCTCTGCATTGCAAGAGTATATGAAAACTCTCGTCTCTCAGGATGTGCCTTATGATAGCGGCACCATGAGCGAGTCTGCCAAGCGAGGACAACAGGTGTTTAATGGCGCCGGAAACTGCCTCTCCTGCCACACTGGCGAGCTGTTCAGCGATGGCAAGGCGTACCGAACTGGTGTGCCAGAAAACGCTGAGATATTTTCTAATCCAGCCCGCTATGCCCATTTCTTGGCTTTTACCTCTTTTATGGGAGTGGAAAATTACGCTAATCTTAAGCGAGATCCTGGTGCTTTCGTGCAGACTCATGATCAAAAAGATATGGGTACTTTCATAACACCCACTTTGCGTGAGCTCAAATATACTGCACCCTATATGCACAATGGAGCATTTGCCAGCTTGGAGGAGGTAATTGAGTTTTACGACAAAGGGGGAGACGCCAGAACTGATGGCAATACCCTGCAACCCTTGGGGCTAACACAACAACAAAAATCGGACCTGGAAGCCTTTTTGCTCAGCCTTTCTGGCAGACCACTTACCGATGATGCGTTTGTCTATCGTGGGGAGTATACCTACGAACTCATAGAAGACTGGCTCCAAACGCCAAACTAGGAGAGAAAATATGAAAACAATCTTATCTGCGTTCGGTTTTCGTTCAACACTTGCTATAGCGGCAGTGATGGGCCTGGCACTACAAAGTGCAAATATCGCGTTTGCTGCGGGCGATCCCGACCAGGATCCGCCACTATCTGCTCTGGGTCCACCGCCGATTCCTGCCGATAACCCGCAAACTCCGGCAAAGGTTGCCCTTGGCAAGAAACTCTTTTTTGATGGGCGGCTCAGTGGTAATGGGGTGGCTTCGTGTGCCTTTTGCCATATTCCCGCAGCTGGCTGGTCAGTACCCACACCGCTCAGCTTGGGCTACCCTGGAACCGCCCACTGGCGCAACAGTCAGTCTGTAGTTAATGCAGCCTACTATAAAAAGTTGTTTTGGGCTGGCTCGGCTACTTCGTTGGAAAAGCAGTCAAAGTCAGCTGCTACTGGTGCAGTAGGCGGAAATGGTGAGGCAGATGTTATGGCGGCTCGCTTGGCGGTTGTTCCCGAATACCGCAAGGAATTTAAAGAGGTCTTTGGTACAGATACCCCTCTGATCGGAGATGCCTATCGAGCGATCGCCGCCTACCAGCGTACACTGGTACAAACCGATACCCCTTTTGACCGCTATGCTAAGGGCGATAAAAACGCCCTGACCCCTGCGCAAAAGCGTGGTATGCAGGTCTTCAACGGTAAGGGCAACTGCATAGACTGTCACAATACTGCACTCGCTAGTGATGAAGACTACTACAACTTGGGTGTGCCGCGCGCACAAGAGTGGCTCAATAATCCTATAGCTCAGATTACCTTCCGCTATGAGCTGTATGCCAAAGGCGTAAAAGAAAGCGTCTACCGTGAGACCAAAGACGATTTGGGCTTGTACTTTCGTACCAAACAAGATCGAGATAAGGGCAAGTTCAGAACAGCTAGTCTCCGTTATGTAGTGCATACCGCCCCCTATATGCACAACGGTAGTATAGCCACGCTTGAAGATGTAGTAGACTTTTACAACCGTGGTGGCGGAGAAAACGAGTTTACCAAAAAATACAACAACAAAGCAAAGTCTCTAAAACCGCTAAACCTTACCGATGAGGAGAAGAAGGATTTAGTGGCGTTTATACAATCCCTTAGTGGCGATCCTATCACTGAGTAAAGGAGAAAAAATGCAACTAGAAACGCCCGTATCAGAGGAAACAAGCATGCCCGAGGCATCACCGCAGGAGTCTTGTTTGGTCTCTCGTCGAAACTTTTTGCTCGGTGGTGCTTGCGCCATCTCTACTGCTGTAGTGATGGTACATATTCCCGGAATGGCCGAGGCCACCGAACTTCAGGTTAACGCTTATCCGCGCAAATTGATCGCCACCTTGAGCGAATTGCAAGAGGACACCCCCCTCATCTTCTCTTATCCCGATGAACTGTTGGGAGGCGACTGCAGCCTGTTTCGACTTGGAGTTGAGGCAGGGGGTGGTGTTGGCAAGAAAAGAGATATAGTTGCCTTCAGCAATTACTGTACGCATCAGGGTGGTCCCCTACACGGTCAATACAAAAAAGAACACAAAGTCTACGGACCTTGCCCCTATCATCTTACCACCTTTGATCTTACCCGACATGGCATAATTGCCTCGGGTCAAGCCTATCAAAGTTTGCCGCAAATTGGATTGGAAATAGAAAATGACAATATCTATGCGGTATCGGTTATGGGACTAATTTTCGGACGTAATACCAATCTTATATCATAGGAGGTTTGCATTATGGCACATTATTACACCCCACGAGACAGTGCTCCTCTGCCTCCAAAGAATGCCGAGGTCTTTACCACGGCTTGTGATTACTGCATTGTGGGTTGCGGATACAAAGTGTTTCGCTGGCCGGTAGGCTCTGCTAATGGAGGTCCGGCAAAAGATCAAAATGCCTTTGGCGTTGATTTCCCCACCGGTGGGCTATCCTACTGGGTTTCACCGCACCAGCACCAGACCGTGAGCTATAACAACAAGCTCTATAATGTGGTGGTAGTTCCCGATAAAGAGACTGGTGCTGTCAACCTGACAGGTGACTCATCGGTGCGTGGTGGTCTGTTGGCGCAAAAGTGCTACAACCCAGAATCTTTGACTTCTGATCGTATAAAGACGCCACTGATGCGCCTTTATGGTGGTTTGGTGCCGGTTAGCTGGGATTTTGCGCTGGAAGTAGCCGCCGAGGCGATCAAGCACACCATAAAAAATCATGGAGAAAATGCCTACTCCATGAAAACTTTTTCCTATGGCTATATTGAGAACACTTTTGCCATCTCAAAGTTTGCCCTGCGTTCGATTAACACGGCATCATTCACCTTTCATGATACGCCCTCTGATGTGACCTCTACTCCTGGTTTCCGAGATGCGGGGTATGACAACTTTGGTGCAGCCTACAGCGATTGGGCCGATGCCGAGACGCTCTTGATTTGTGGCACAGACCCATACGAGACCAAAACTATTATCTACACCCAGTATATCAAGCCCGCCATCGAAAGTGGCAGACAAAAAGCCATAGTGCTCAACCCTCGTGAAACCGCTGGTGTGGCGCATATCAAAAAACACGGCGGTGTGCACCTTGATATCTATCCGGGTACCGACTTGCCCGTGGTTAATGCTATTGCCCGTATTATAGTGGAAAACGGCTGGGAGGATAGTGAGTGGATTGAAAAATGGGTCAATAACAAGTGGGAGACCGATTCTGGATTTGGACAGGGCACCCGCAATACTCCCTGGCAGTGGCGTACCACTTGGGGCTTACTCGAATCTAAAGGCTATGAAGACTGGAAGAAGTGGTTGCTTGACCAAGACGAATTCAAGCTAGAAAATGCTGCTAAAATATCGGGAGTAGAGCCAGCAAAGATCAAAAAAGCAGCTGAGCTGATGGCTAAGCCTGTTAACGGCAAGCGTCCAAAGACCTCTATTGGTATTGAAAAAGGGTTCTATTGGTCAAATAATACTGGTAATACAGAGGCCATTGGTGCCTTAGGCATTCTTGTTGGTGCAGGCGGTCGTCCCGGACAGATGGTAGCACGCTTTGGTGGGCACCAGCGTGGTGGACTCAGAGCAGCCTCCTATCCACGCAATAAATCCCCCGAAAAACTGCCAGGCAGGCGCAGACGAGCGCTGGATACTGACCGCTGGCTGGTTTCTGGGCATACCCGCTTGGCGCATGCTATAGGCACGACTTGGATTCAGGCGATGTGCGGCTCTCAAGGGCTACGCAATAAATTTTACGAGCTGACCGCTGCCAATCCGCACCATATTACCAGTCTCAACAAGCAAGATGCTATCGATACCCTCAAAAAGAGGATTGATTCTGGCGGTATGGCGGTGATAGTGCAAGATGTTTACCTCACGCAACCGCTCGCCTCTGACTTTGCCGATATTGTTTTCCCTGCCTCTGGTTGGGGCGAGAACGACTTTATGCGAGCCAATGGCGAGCGGCGCTGGCGGCTCTATCAAAAGTTTTATGATGCCCCCGGCGAGGCTAAGCCTGACTGGTGGATTATCGCTCAACTCGCCAAGAAGATGGGCTTTAAGGGCTTTGACTGGAAGGATTCCAATGAAATAGCCGAGGAAGGCGCGCGCTTCTCCCGTGGCTCACGCAAAGACTATTACATGCTCTACCTAGACGCAAAAAAGAAGGGTATGCGTCTGCACGATCGCTTGCGTCAGTTTGGCACCACTGGTATTCAAGCTCCGATTTTGAGTATTGATGGCAAGCTGGTAGAGACAAAACGCCTGCACGATACCCAGCGAGTTTTGCCCACTCCGCAAGGCGGCAATATGTTCAACAAGAAGTTGACTGGATTTAATTCACAAACCGGAAAACTGAACATGATGAAGTCGCCCTGGCATATCTATTCTGACTTTTGGGAGTGGATGAACCCGCGTAAAGATGAAGGCGAGCTATGGGTTACCAACGGGCGGATCAACGAGACCTGGCAATCTGGTTATGATGATAAAGAGCGTCGCCCCTATATCAAGCAGCGCTGGCCAGAAAACTATGTTGAATTACATCCAGATGATGCTAAAGAGCGCGGTATTAGATCTGGTGATAGGGTCCATGTGTATTCAGAGCGAGTGCCCGTCTTCTATCGAACCATCTTGGGTGTGCGCCCCGATGATTTTAGGTTCTCCAAACTCATGGAGAATGGGCATATCGACATACAAAAGGCCGGTTTTACCGCCATTGCTATTGTGACAGACGGTATCAAGAAGGGTGTGCTCTACTCAGACTGTCTTGATAAGGTGCAGTCGCCCAATGCTGTGCAGGCCCGTGTGGTCGACTGGATCAGTGGCAACTACAACTACAAGATGGGAGTAGGTAAGGTAGAGCGTATCGGTACCTCTGAGTATAGCAAAGGCAAAACTTCGCTTTCTTTTGCACCTCGTAATATCGCCTAATAGGCTGGTCTAATGGGCGATGCCGCCCGTACCCTCCTTCCGCCCATTCCTCAAGCCTCATTGCTTGGGAATGGGGAGGAGCACATGTATTATGCCCACCTCTAAACCCTGCATTGGATACCGCACTTTATACCCAGCTAGTAGCAAAGGTAGGTGAGCTTACACGCCATGAGTTTGGCAGTATGCGTTGTCTTGCCCTATCCCTTTGTGAGCTCTTGGAGGACTCCAACCTATTGCCACTGGTTGCCGAACGCTTGGACGATGAAGATATAGATGTGGTGCACGATGCGCTCAAGATTTTGGATCGAGCTGAATATCCGAATCTGAAGGCATTTCTGCGGGAGCGTTTTAGCTCTGATATTGATGAAGAGCTATTCTCACCTCTCATAGAGGCGCTATATCGGCAGCCGACCCCCGCCGATCTCGATTTTTTGCAGCGATTGCTTTGTCCCTCCCTTGAAGAGCGAGAGGCATACTTCCGTGATGAATACGATTTTTTTGAAGAGATCAAGCTGCAGTTGTTTGGGTTGCTCCACCACCAAGCGATACAGCACCCCTCTCTGATTGGGATTATTCAATCCACACTTGCCGATGATCCCGCACCTGATCTCTACCCGCATATGCTCGGGCTCTTGGGGCAGCAGGGCAAGGCGGGTATTCTGCAACTGCTCGAATTGCTCAATGAATCCAATCCTTTTTATCAGTCAGAAGTGATCATTGCACTCTGCCCGGTATTGGATCAAGAAACGCTGGCTAAGGTGGTTGATCTACTGGAACTACACAAATTGACTCCGGGTGCGCTGATTGCTCTTCTCGGCTGTCAATGGGGTGATTTTCCGGAAACTCGCAGACGCCTCATTCAATCCCTGTGCGGACACCAGCACCGAGAAGTGCGCAAAGCGGTACTTGATGTTATATGCGCTGAGTATGACCCTTTTTATGATCGATTTTTAACTCGCTTTATCGCCGATGATGATGACAGCATACGCCAGACGGCAAAGCTCTACTCTGCAGAACATTTTCCCGCTGATTTTCAGGAAAAGCGGCAGCTATTTTTTGATGAAACGAATACCGATATTCTTTGCCGCCTCTTGCTCGAAACACAAAAATTTGACCCAGAGCAATCGGCACAGGATTATCACGACTTGCTTGCTAAACTCAAAGGTAAAGATGAAGACTTATCCATAGCGTTTAGGTATTGGCCGCAACTATCATCTACACATGAGGGCGCAGAGGCAATAGCCGAAAGTCTTACTCTGTATGCTAGGCTCTCCTCGCGGGTTGCACCGGTATTCCTCGCCAATTATTTGCCCTCTTTGCCCACAATAGAGGAACAGCACAAATTTCTCTCTGCAGCTCTTGAGTATGAGCTGGAAAAAATCTATACCGTGCAACAAGAAACGCTTGCTAAGGCTAGCACCACAGAGCTGCAAATTGGAGAAGATACACCAGAAATAGAACAAACAGAGGCATCAGAAGAGCGAGAGGAGGGCACTATGACTAGCCTTGAGGCGATACAACAGGCCTCAGCGCAAGCCAAAAAAGAAGCGCAAGACCGTGCGGCTGCACAAGAACAAGAATATCCAGAGGCAGCGCACCCCATCGTGCCAGACCGACAGATCCTCATACCGCAGTTTGACGAGGCAGCCTTGCGCTTACGGGTGCTGCTCCGGCAGATACCCGCCGACATGACTGCTGCTTTGCACCAGCCGCTGATGGCTTTGGTACAAGAGGGTAATCCAGCGTTTTCGCCCTTGGCGGCCTTGTGCCTACTGGAGAGTGCTGAGAAGAATTTTCGCCCCACCTTTGCTGTATGGCAGAGTATTTATGCCCTTGCCCCCGAGACCGAGAAGCCCTTGCTGATCATGGCGATAGCGGAAAGCGAATGCCTCGAGTTTAGCAAATTTGTGATTGCACTCTTGGATTCTGAGTCGGATATACTCTGTGCTACGGCCCTGCGTGCCCTTGGTGTTTTGTTCAAATGCAGCAACACTGCTGATGAGTCTAAGGCTATTCTCCTAAGCATGGGAGGCATTGAAAAGATCGGGCAAGTCGTGCAACAACGCCCACACTTAAGCATAGTAGAGCGATCCTTTGCTCTACTGCTCAGGCTCTATCTGATGTCGGGAGGATTATCTGATGAGGCACTACAAGAGCGGATATACCATGAATTGCACGCCCTGTTCTATACCGCAGAGGGTACATTTGCCGAGCGGCTGGTGTTTCAGCTTGCCGAGCATCTGGAGAATAGAGGGGTGGATATAACCGCACTGGCTACCTCCTTTCTGCCTCTATTTTTAGCGACCCTCTCTGACTCTCAGGCGCAGATTAAGCATCCCATCGCTCTGCGCTGTATTGCTGCTCTCCTCAAGCATAAACTGCTCTCATTCGCTAGTCGATGATTAAAACTCAAACTCCTTGTCTCTGATGGTTGCCACTATTATTTTGCGGCTATCGGAGCGAGGGAGATCGATTACTTTGAGCAGTTTGTTGTTGGCGTATACCTGAACGCTGGCCAGTCCTTGGAAGGATACTTCCTTCGAGTAATTGTGGACATACACTTGATAGGTTTTCTCCGCTTCTATCCTGCTGAGGGTGATGGTCTCGGGTCCATAGCTGCTGGTATCATCGCGATCCAACTGTGCTCGACCAGCAGCGGAGCGGGTGTTGTGATATGAAATATGAAAATCCTCACTCTTGAGATGCAAGTCTAGGTCTTCGGGTTTTTCGTCCCACTGCAGTATAAAGCGTGCGCTCTCCAGCGGTAGCTCTTTGGTCATCAAAAACTTGGTCTTTACGGGCAAGCCGAAATTCATAAGGCTGCTCATCACCAAGGGGATGTAGCCCTTTTTGGCAAAGCGGAAAGGCAGGCGATCATCGAATACCAGGTCTAACTCAGCTCCCTTAATCTCGGCATAGCCCCGGTCGTCGGTCATAAAGCTTGCTCCCTTGAGGATCACCTCCACCCCGGGGATTGGCGTACAATTTGTGGCATCTTTCAGCGATACCACAAATAGCCCGCTGCCATCAAATTCTCCGTCTAGCTGTATTTGTTCTATTATGCCGCGTTCTCGCACATCCCAACAGTCGGCAAAAGAGGAGAAAGCTGCACCAGTCGCCAATACGCAGTAAAGAAATGCTGTTTTAATCGCTGTATTTTTGATTCTCATATTGTACCTTGGGAAAAAATGAACTACCCCATTCCATTCCAACACCATAAAAATTTTCTACTTTTTAGGCTATCATACTCACACTCCCTGTCAAACATGCTCTTCCTTCATAATCCGCATAAAACGCTCGCTATCAGCATTGCCCTGAGGATTTCCATAGCTGGTAAAGATTTGCTTGATACCAACTTGAGCACAGACCCGCATAAATCCAAGTGATCTAGGCTGACAGCCGTTATCTGACACGAGTTGTAGCCCGTTGTTCCTGGCACCCTGAGGAAAACGAGCATTCAGACCATCGTTCAAAGTCTGCAACCAGTGCTTACTCTTAGCTTGCGTATGCAATAATGTCCAACTACCTTGGTATACCAATCGATCACGAACACCACATATTGCCACCCGAGACCGTCAATCATAGCCGTCGTCATATCGATGCCCCGCCACTATACCCCTTCCAAGCTATCGCTTGTTGGGGCCCCCCCACTGATTGGTTCTGGAGGGGATAGGTTTTTGGTCTCGATACGCTTCGCTTTTAATCGCTATTATCCAAGTAGTAGGGTCGAATTTGTCGGGAAGAGATGATTTTAGGGCTTATGTTTCTGGCGTATCCTCCAGCGGTGGCGGTATCACTTCTGAGCAAGTTGAGGCGGCTTGTGAGAAAGTCATTGAAGATAAGGGCGTTGCCAAGACCAGCGAGTTGCCCCTTGCCGTACCAACCGCCAGTGCCCTGTGGAATCAATCTATCTTGGGTATCACCGCCACCAATTCGGCGGGTAATCAACTGTGCCAAGCCAACAATGCGGCGGTGGATACCGGTTATGCTCTGACATCAGCGAATATTGCCGCTATAGCCACCGCTGAGCAAATCCTTGCGGCTATCAAAACCAAAATAGGCAATGAGAACATCACTGCTGCCGCCATAGCAGATGCGGTCTGGGGTTATCGCGCTGGGCCTAGGTTGACCGCCAACCCCAACCGCACCCAGATCGATGCGCTGCTACAGGATACAGGATATCAGAGCAGTTTTGGGTTTGCTGGTTTCTGATAATGATACTCAATATAGTATCATGAAGCCGTGAGCAATTCTACTTTTGCACACCAACTTTTTTCGGGAGGATTGCCGAGTGCTTGCTGCACAGCTCCAACCTGGTTCAGAGAGTAGAGGGACTACTTCTTGGTCATAGCACTGGGTGATAAGGCAGTATGGCGCTTTGCCTCAGTAAGTCCGTCATCGCTTCCGCCAGTACTCTTCTTGCCAATGTAAAGTTTGTTGCCTTCAACCAGATAAGTCGAATACAGGGTCTTGTTTATTAGTGCCACCATTGAACCCGTTGCTGCCGTATATGCGAAATTTATATGCTTTGCGGTTTTACCACCTACTGTAGTGCTGCCCTTTGGAAAAGTGAGCGTACCAGAAGCCGTACCGTTTATAGAAGTGGGTATTCCTGAGCAGGTGGTATCGGCGTTGCCATAAAAGGTGAGTGCTTGAGTAAGGGTACTTGCAGCCAAAGTGAGTGAAAGATTCTCGTACCTATTCTGCGCTCCATTATGGAAACACATCTCCCAGGTTCCCACATATTCGGTAACTGGTTCATCCTTTTTAACTGGTTCATCCTTCTTTGATGAACCACAGGCTAGCATAGCCAGAGCGGTGGCTCCAACCGCAAATGCTTTGAGACTGTTCACAGCATGCTGTTGAAAGATATTCATGATAAAAACTTTGAAAAAATGCACAAAAAAAAAAATAAGCGCTTGTTTGCTGAAACAATGCTATAAAACTATTTTTCAATGTTTGGCCTACCTCCGCATTTTATGTATGAACCCAGAGCTTGATTGCATTATATCCCGACTGTTCTGATCTCGACATTATTTTATTTCTCCGAGTAAATCGACTCAAATGATGGCGGGTATTGGAATTGCCCGCTTCAATACTTTGCCTAGGCATCTTCCCTATGAGGTGCTGCTTTTTCGGTAATACTCTGGCGAATGCTTTCCAGTCATCGCTGTAAAAAAGGCAATTCTTCAAGTGCCTCAATTTTGCCTAAAACTAATAGTACAACCGCCTCTAGCCCAGGTGATAGTTCTCCAGCTACCACGATCGACTGCCTTGAGCACCCAGAGCTTTTAAGTTTTTTGAGACATAATGCCACATCTGATCAATTTCTATTTCCTGAACATCATCAACGATTCGTTCTGCGTCTATCTGCTTTGGTAAAATTCCTCTTGCAATTTTGCATTTTCTGTTCTGGTTGTGCTTTTGGAGGGCGTTTCTGACCACATTCGTGCTCTGGCAATGTTTAGACTGGATCATGGATACCTCTCTTGCTTGTCTTAAAAGCTCTCAGCATGAAAAATATCAGTTCCAAACCATTCCCTAAACACTCCCGCCTAAGGTAGACTATACTGGGATCGTACCAAAACAGTAGCTATAAGTCAACTAAAAAGAATTGGCAGAGAGGAATCTTATAATTTTTGTTGATGAAAGAGGGCACCATCGGGCAGGCTAAGGGCAGAGAGGCTCCCGCCATAAACGCAACCGCCGTCTAGCCCGAACAGATTATCTCGGGCGATACCGCCGAGACGGCCCCAATGTCCAAAGATAACCGGCCTACTCCCCTGGTAGTAGTCAAACCAAGGGCGGGCGGGTTTGTGGGGTCGGCTTGGGTCGCTCCATTTGCGCAGGTAGAGCCGGTCGTTGAGCAGGCTGTCTTGCGGGCTTTTATGAGGGGTTAATCCGGCATGGACCAGAATAAAGCCTTCTTTCTGGATCAGGGTAGGCCACTCGGCTATATCAGCAAGAAACTCCTCGTAGCCCCGGGCACCAAAATCTTCTTCCAATCGCCGTATCTCGGGGGAGGAAAACCGCCGGATAATGCCTCCTTTCTCTGGTATGCCAAATCGATCAGGATCGCTATCAATGAGGTGGATATACTCGTGATTGCCGGCCACGCAAATAGCTCCAAGCTCCTTGGAGCGCTGGTAGACCCGCACCGAATCTGCACCCTTGTGTACGAGATCGCCCACAAAATACAGCTGGGTGTCCAAAGGCGAGTAGCCTGCCTTCCTCAGCAGCAATTCGAGCTCCCGATAGCAGCCGTGTACATCGCCTATGAAAAGCTGACGCTCCTTCATATCTGTAAGCTGTCGATATTAGCCCCTTAGGGTTTCACGGAGCACATCTCTCACGCTCTCGATCGAATTTGGTGTGCTGCCCCCGCATCTCGCAAAGCCGGGCTTGCCACCGCCCCTGCCACCTATAGCCTGGGCGAGGGGTAGGATCAGCCTATTGGCGGCATAGCCCTGTTGCTGAAGATCGGCAGAGACCGCCAGAATCAGTGAAGTCTTTTCGCCTAGAGTTTGGTCAAGCAGTAGGATCCCGCTGCCCACCTGCTCTCCATTGCTAATTTTCTCAAGGCAAAGCTTGCTGTACTGCTGCGGATTGACGCCTTGATCTATGCTCTCAAAAACGCACGCTATGCCCGCCACTTGCTCAACAGCCAGATCAGCACTGGTTTTTTGAGCCAAGAGCTGGTGCTGCAAGGTTTGATTTTCTTGCTCTAGGGTTTTGAGCTTATCTTCGAGGGCGACCACTCGCTCAACAACGCCGGAGGCGGGGGCTTTAAGCCTGGCAGCGAGGGTATTGAGTGCCCTCTTCTGCTCTTGCATGTATGCCAGTGCTCGTTCTCCGGTCAGCGCCTCTATGCGACGAATACCCGCCGCCACCGCCGCCTCTGAGGCTATGGTAAACATGCCGATAGTACCACTGCTTGCAGTGTGGGCTCCCCCACAGAGCTCCTTGCTCTCGCCAAATTGAATCAGGCGTACCCGATCGCCGTATTTTTCGCCAAAAATAGCCATTGCCCCGGCATCTAAGGCTTCGGCAAAACTCATCTGCTGTTCCACAAGGGGGTGGTTCTCACGGATACGGGCGTTGACCTCTTGCTCTATGCGGGCGATCTCATCTGTGCTCAGGGGTGAGTAGTGGTTAAAGTCAAAGCGTAAACGCTGCTCTTGCACCAGCGATCCGGCTTGCTTGACGTGATCACCAAGGACAGAGCGCAGGGCGGCGTGGAGCAGGTGTGTAGCGGTGTGGTTGTGCTCAATGCGGCGGCGCCTCTGGGCATCGACCACCAGTTCCACAGACAAGGGGAGGTGCAGTGCCACACTCGGGGCGGTAGTACCGGTGATCTGGGCAGAGCAAACCCGTAGATCGGCGGTAGGAATTTGGGTATCAAGGATGCGTGCCGAAAATTGCTGGCTCTGGAGGGTGCCGCTGTCGCCCACCTGTCCACCACCCTCGGCATAAAAGGGAGAGCGATCAAACACCATCTCGACCTGATCACCCACCGATATATCCTCAGTGGGTGCACCGTCTTTGAGTAGATATAGCAGCTTTGCTGCACCCTGCAGCTCGCTATAGCCGCTAAACTCCAGTGTCTTGCCCCCATCTTTGAGGGCTTTGACCAGATCGACATAGACTTGGGCAACCTGTTGATAGCCGTCTTTGCCTTTGCGGTCGTCTTGGGCCCGCTTGCGCTGCTCTTGCATAGCCCGATCAAAGTCTGCCTGCTCAAAACTGAGGTTGTGATCCTCCAGCACATCTTGAGCCAGATCAACTGGAAAGCCATAGGTATCATAAAGTTGAAAAATTTGCTCACCGCTGACTCCATGCTGTGCTTTTTCGACAATCTCCTCAAGCATTTTCATTCCCCGCTGGAGGGTAATGCGGAAACGCTGCTCTTCGGTGCCCAGTACTTTGTGGATATGCACCTGGTTCTCGAGTAGCTCTGGGTAGGTGCTGCCGAACATTTGGCAAAAGTCGGCGGAAAGTTCGGCAAAAAATCCCGCCTCTGCCCCTAAGTTTCGCGCATGGCGGGCGGCACGGCGGATAATACGCCGGAGGACATAGCCCCGCCCCTCATTACTGGGCAAAACACCATCGGCAATGAGCACAGAGCTTGCCCGGATATGATCGGCAATTACCCGGCAGGAGACGTCTTTTTCGGCATGGCTGGTATAGGTATAGCCTTGTCGCTGGCAAATACATTCGATCAGTTCCCCAAAAAGGTTGGTGTCGTAATTGGATAGTTTCTGCTGCATAACAGCAGCAATCCGCTCTAGACCCATACCCGTATCAATACTGGGTTTGGGCAGGGGGGTCATGCTGCCATCGGCACCACGATCAAATTGCATGAACACCAGATTCCAAATCTCTAGGTAGGTGCCATCATCCTCTTCAAGGCAGCGGCGGGGGGTTTTGCCTGCTGGTAGGTCGTACAGGCGAAAGTGAATCTCCGAGCAGGGTCCACAGGGTCCAAGATCGCCCATTTCCCAAAAGTTATCCTTGGCACCAAGGCGGGCGATATCATCATCACCAACTCCGGTGATGCGTTGCCAGAGGTCGTAGGATTCCTGGTCGTCTTCAAAAACAGAAATGGACAGGCGTGAGGCGTCTATGCCGAGCACACGGGTTAGAAAATCCCAAGCATAGGTGATCGCCTCCTCTTTGAAGTAGTCGCCAAAGGAAAAGTTTCCTAGCATTTCAAAAAAGGTATGGTGCCGGTCGGTACGCCCTACATTCTCAAGGTCGTTGTGCTTGCCTCCAGCACGGATCACCTTTTGTGCGGTCACCGCCCGTGAGTAGGGGGGTATTTCATTGCCCAAAAAGTAGTCCTTAAACTGGTTCATACCCGCATTGGTGAACAAAATGGTCGGATCGCCGTGCGAGACAGAAGAAGAGCTGCGTACACGGGTGTGTCCTCGCTCGGTAAAATAGTCGATAAAGGCTTGTCTGATCTGATTGCCGTCCATGTTGCTTTGTGTTTTGAGAATCTGTGCTATTGTTGTGATTGCCGCTCTGGTGATGGCATAGGGTATAGTGGTATTTGTTGTGATTGTATCAGTTGAGCATTAGCATAGCGGTGATCAGTGCTTACCTCGGCGCCTATCCAAGGGGGCAGGGATACTCGCTGCTCCTCTGATTCCAGCTCTACTTCGGCGAGCACCAAACCGCTGAGCGCACCTGCAAACTCATCGACTTGCCAGATGCTCTGCTGCTTTTGCCTATCCTGTCCGTTCTGAACACTGTGCTTATACTCAATCCAATACCGCCGTTTGCGTATAGGCGGAAATTCGCACAGCTCCAGCAGCTCTGCGCCCTGATCGGCTGGAATCGGGTATTCAAACTCGGGGCAGCTATAGCCGGATTTTTTACCTTTGATAGTGAGATAGGCCTGGTTCGCATTGCCGTGATTATCCTCGACTACCCTCACCCGCACTATCCGCTGGGGATCAAAACTCAGGTAATTCTGCACTATAGATTGCACCTGCAGGAAGGGCAGTTCTCGCCATTTCTCACTAGAGACCAAAAATTTTCGCTCTATTTCTGGTGGCATAGGCTCAATTTGGTGCCCTAGCCTGTTTTTTCCCTTCAGCTAACTCGTGGCCGTCATCAGCCCAGGTGAGAAACTTGTTGCCGATCACCTCAGTTGCTGTATTGACCACCAAAAAGGCCTTGGGGTCTATGTGTACCAGTTTTTCCTTGAGCCTGCCGACTTCTAGCTTATTGATCACCGTGTAGATCACCTGGACAGGCTCGCCGCTGTAGCCACCCTGTGCGTTGAGCAGGGTATAGCCCCTCTCCAGCTCTTTTAGCACCTCCTGCGCCACTACTTGCGGTTTGCTGCTAATGATATACACAGATTTGCGTTGTGAAAAGCCAGCTTGGGTCTTTTCTACGGTATACCCCAAGGTATACATGAAAATAATCGAGTATACGGCGGTGTTAATGTCGTACTGGAGGGTTGCCGTCATCAAAATGCAGGCATTGACGAGCATAAACGAATTCCCCATAGGAACGGCAAACTTTTTTTTGATGTAGGTAGCGATTATGTCAAGCCCCCCCACAGACCCACCGTAGCGCAGGTAGACACCAATGAAAAAGCCCTGTATCGCCCCGGCAAAAACGCAGGCGATCAGCTTGTTTTCCAGCTCTATTGTGGGGACACTTTCCAACACAAAGAGCCAAGCGGTGAAGATGGAGTTGCCGAAAATGGAGACGATCAGAAAGCGTTTGGACATGCCCCAGAGCGCCAAAATGAAAATGGGGATGTTGAGCGCTAGGTAGATGGTCGCCAGCGACACCCTCTCCCCAATGAGGAAAAAGATGATCTGCGCCACCCCGGCTATGCCACCGGTGAAAATCTGCTCGGGGATCAAAATGGTATGAATGGTATAGGCGGCAACGCCTGAACCTAAAATTACCATCAAGATGGTGCGCCAAAAGCGATATTCTACCAGTAGTCTTGGGGTATCCTTCCAGGTATGTATCCCTCCTTCCAGCTTTGCAGGTGGGGTGAGCCCTAGTGGTACCTCCCCCTTGGATTTTTGCGATTCCTCTTGCATAGATAGTATCTGATCAGCACTCTATTGTGCTCTGAGAGGTGCTGTGGTGAATTGTGCCATTATCCCTGATTGTAGAGTTTGGCGTATGGATTGTAAAGCAACCTTGCCGAATCTTGGGTTCCCGCCTGCAAAATAGCTATGCGCGGATCATTTTGCGCTCCTGATGCAAGGCGCTAGCACCAGGTGTTGATCTGAGATGAAGAATCGGTTGTATCGCCTTTTTGACTCCATGTAAGCGAAAGGAAGCTCCTATGCGTGTACACAAAAGGGACTAGGGATAATGAGCAAAGAATAGTACAATTACAAAGCTCCTCATCCATTATCCCTCCTCTTCTGCGCACATGGCTGCACTATTTTTGCGGCGCACAAGCCAAGAGCACTCTAGATCAGCTGCGCATCAGTAATGCATTCGACTATGGCTGGCCCCTGATAGGCTACGGCCTGCTTTATGGCTGATATCAGGGTACTCGGCTCGTAAACCTGTATGCCAAAGCCGCCGCAGAGGGTGGCATAGTCAGCAAAGGAAGGGTTGTGCAAAGAAGTCTGCCAGACCTCCCAGTTCCCAGCGATCTGCTCTTTGGAAATCTTACCCAGCTCGGAATTATTGAGCAGAATGTGGGTGATATTCATATTGTACTTCACAGCGGTGGTAAACTCTGCTAAGTACTGCCCAAACCCACCATCACCAGAGACCGAAAAGACCGGGCGACCCGCAAACTCCTGCTTGCTTTGGGTAGCAGCCCAGGCCCCCATAGCCGCTGGAAATGAGAAGCCGATTGAGCCAAGGTAGCCAGACATGAGTATTCGCTGCCCTTCTTTGGTCTCAAAATAGCGTCCAAAGCTGTAGGTATTATTGCCCACATCAACTGATACCACCGCATTCTCTGGTACTACAGTCGAAAGGGCTTCAAACAGATGCGCCGAATGCATGGCCCTGCCGTGCTCTTCATCACGACGTCTCTTTTTCTCAAGCAACCAGATGCGGCGGCGTTCGGCGACCTCGTCTCGCTGGTTCACCATTTGAAGGCTAGTGTGTTTGAGCTTGTCTCGGAAAATGCGGGCGGTGATAGCCACCTCACCCCAGATTGGAAAATCCACCGCATGAAAACGCCCTAATGCCATCTGCTCAAAATCAACTTGAATGGTAGTTTTCTTGCGTTCGATGCCTGTATGCACCGAGAAAGACGCCCCAAAGACCAACTGCAGGTCGCAACCGTTCATAAACCAGCTTGCCATGGGCGTACCCGAGCGCCCCAGCACACCAACAGCAAGGGGGTGCGTATCTGGAATCTGTCCCTTGGCCTTGAAGGTGGTGAGAACTGGACAGTGCAATTCTTCGGCAAGGGCAATAATATCATCCATGGCCCACAGTGCGCCATAACCAACTATGATGATCGGGCGCTTGGATTGGGCGAGGGCGGTCAGGGCTGGTTGCAGGGCTTCCTCGGTGGGGATCACCTCGGGTATACCCCTTCTGCCGGTGGGTGATCCGGGTGCACCGTTTTCTTTGACGAGCTCTACTTGTACCTCATCAGGCAAGATCACATTAGCGACGTCTCTTTGGACTATGGCTGTTTTCAAAGCGAGCGACATCAATTCACCATAGCGGGCGTTGGGCAAGGCGACCTGATTAAAGGCACTAACAGCAGCAAAGGCATTGCTCAGGTCTATTTCTTGGAAGACCCCGGTACCGAAAACCTGGGTCTGCACCTGCCCGGTGAGCGAAAGGGCCGGGCTGCGGTCGACCTTGGCATCCCACAAGCCGGTGAGCATGTTGGTGGCACCAGGCCCTGCGATGGAAAGGCAAGCGGCGGGCTTGCCAGTGAGTTTACCATAACCACTCACAGCAAATGAGGCTGCCGACTCGTGGCGTACCCCGAAATACTGCATGCCTCCAGCCTCCTCTTTTTTGCGGATCGCCTCGGCAAAACCCAGGTTAGAGTGCCCCACCATGCCAAAGACTGTATCGACGCCCCAGTTTTGCATGGTCTGCACCATCACATCTGAAGCAGTCTGCACCGCTGGTTGCTCCTGTTCTATCCCAACATAAATACCATCTTCGCGTACTTCTACCGAGAAGGTCTGCTGCCCGCTGTCTTCATGTCCACCGGGGGATTTACCGGTGAGCGGGTCAAAGTCCCACCCGTGCCACGGACAGCGAATCCAACACTTGCCCTCAACACCCTTTTCAATAGAGCCCTCGCCAAGGGGCCCACCCTGGTGGGGGCAGTGGTTATCCATTGCAGCATACTTACCCTGAAAATGCGACAGACACAAGGATTTCCTGCCAGCAACCACACTTTTTACACGCCCCTCGGGCAGGGTATCAAGCTCGGCGACCTTGTGCCACTTCAGGCAAGTTTGTTGAGATATTGTGTTCATTGCAACACTCCTTTGTAGTGCGTTCAGGAAATGGATAGTCTCAAATTTTCCTCAATGACTATCTATCTGTGGGTATCGGGGGGCTTTTATGCTTACGATACAAGGAATCGTAAATGTAAATGCCAAGTGCCATCAGAATGAGAGCAAAGGTAATTTTGCGATCTTGAGAAAAGGCTTCTCCATAGATAAAAACACCAATGAGCACCTGGAGGGTTGGGGTGGTATATTGCGTGATGCCAATCACCGAAAGGGGAAGGCGCTGTGCCGCCGCCGCAAAGAGGAGCAGAGGCAGAGCCGTCACCGCACCAAGTGCCATTAACCATAGGCTGTCGGCTATTGATTCTCCCAGAAAATGACTATCGCCAGTATACTCCAAGTAGCCAAAATAGATCAAGGCTAAGGGGAGCAGCAGGGCACTTTCGAGCACATTGCCGACTATGACGTGAACCTGTATTTTTTTCTTGACGAGACCATAAGAGGCAAAGGTTATCGCCAGGGTGAGGGCGATCCAAGGGATATAACCGGCTATGGCTACCAAATAGAGCACAGCACAGGTAGCTATACCCACAGCAATGCTCTGCAGCCTGTTCAGCCGCTCCCCAAAGAAGAGCGCGCCCAGTAGCACAGACATAAGTGGATTGATGTAGTAGCCCATGCCTGCCTCGACAATTTTGCCGATATTGATCGCTATGACATAGATGAACCAGTTCAAAAAGATGAGGATTGCTGCCCCTAATAACCACAGGAGCTGCACCTTGTTTTGGTTTATCTGGGTACAATAGGATTTGAGGAGAGCCAGCTTGCCTATAGCGATGGTCAGGAACAGATATACCACAAATGACCACATGATGCGATGAGTCACCGTTTCTGAGGCGGGAATATGATATATCTGCTTGAAGAGCAGGGGGAAAATACCCCAAATGGAGAAGGCTAATATGGGGAAAATGATCGCATGTCTGCTTGCCTGCATGGATTTCTCCCTCGTATTAATGCACTAGTTGTCCTCAGAGGCAATCAACCGATCGCCAGCCTTGATAAATTGTTGCCCACGCACCACCACCTGCATTCCCGGCTCAAGCCCGGAGAGAATGAGCACCTGGTCGCCCTGGCTGACGCCGGTGGTGACCGCTTGCTCCACCCCCGCACCATCAATAAATAGAAAAACATACTTTGTGCCATCAAATCGATTCAAAACGGCTTCCACAGGAATGCGAATTTGGTTTTTCTTGGTGTAGAGCAGCGCACGAGAGCGCGCCGTCATGCCCGGTTTGAAGATATTTTTGCTGTTTTTGAGCTCTGCTTCAACAAGGTAGGATTGGTCTTTCCCGTCTGCGGTTTCTGCAATGCGAGAGACCCTTGCTATCAAATTCCGTTCAGCTGGGAGTGCATCAAGACTGATGTTAATTTTTTTGCCTAGCTGAATATAGGGCAGGTCAAACTCTGGTATGCCAAAGCGGACATAAAGCGTGTCTATAGCGATGAGATCGACCACTGCTGTACCGGGGGCAAGGCGTTGTTTTGGCTCTATATGGCGTTTGGCAATGATACCGCTAAAGGGCGCAAAGACCTTGGTTTCCTCAACCTTTTCTGCTTTGAGCAGATAGTCTTTGACGGCTATGTTATAGGCGGATTTGGCGTTTTCCAAGGGCAAAAAACCGTTGGGATCTGGCACAAACCGCAACTTCGTGAGATTTTTTTTCTCGGCGAGGTGCTTAGCAATACGTTCGCTTATACCAAAGATTTTTGCTGGAGCTTGCGTGAGGTCGACTCCGTTGAGTTCCAGCATTTGCAGCTCAAGATCAACCAGCCTCTTTTCATAATCACGGTTTCTGGTTTCTACGAGCAGTTCGGTACTAAAGTCTTTTTTCAGCAGTTGTTGCTCACGATCTCTTTGCACCCTGAGATACTCTACATCGGTCCTTATTTTTTTGATATTGGCCGCTATGCGTTTGAAGGACTGTTCTTGGCGGGATATATCAATGAGCGCTTGGTGCAAGCGTTCGTAGGCACGATCACGTTCTATGAGAGCGGCGCTGGCATCGGTCTGCAGTATGAGCGAGCCCTTGCGCACCGTGCTGCCTTGTTTGACGCTGAATTTTTGGGCATAGCCTTCTTTGCGATTACGCAGGGTAGTTTCTTTTATCGGGTGGAGCTTACCCAAATAGTTGCTGAAGTTCTGCACATCTTCAACTTGTATGGTTTGCACACTGACCACCTGTTCTTTGGCCAAAACCATGCCTGTGGGTACAAGACACAACAAAAAGCACAATAGGATAAAGCTGAGAGAAGTTCTCATAAGAGTAAGACGCATAGTAGATTTAAGGAGATAAAATTGATTCTGGAGAGATCTTTCCGGTCAGTAGCTTGAGGCTAGTGTGCAATGTTTCATATTTGACCCGAGCGGCAATGAGCATCCTCTGTGTGCCCGAAAGATCAGATTGCGCCTGTATAAGCTCAACCAGACTGCTCTTGCCCAGGGTATACAGTTCATCTTTGGTTTCCAAAATTCTTCTGCTCAGGAGCACTTGCTCTGTTGCCGATTCTATTTCTTTTGATTGCAACTTCAGATTTCGCAGCAGATTACGGACTTGGTTTTGTATGTCAGAGTTTCCCTTATCTATCATTTGCTGCACCTTTTCTTTCTCCAGCAGTGCCCGAGAAATATCTGCACTAACGCTTTCGCCGCCAAGAGGCATAGACCAGCTCAGCTTGGCTTGATAGCCCGAGGCTTGCTCGTTTCCATAAAAGCTAACACTTTTGCCAAAGCCTGTGCCAAACCCATTGAGCGAATAGGAGAGGGTAAGGTCAATGTCGTGCTCTTGTTTGTTTTTGGCGGCGGCTATGTCTAGGTCTGCCTGCTGCGACTGATGGCTGAGGCGATCAAGCTGAGGAGAGTATGCCTTTGCCTGATCCACCAGCTCTTCTGCTTTTTGTGGTTCTGGGGCCAGCTGCATCGGGTCGACAGGGTAGAGTCCGTAGGGAATGTTGGGCAGATCAAGAGCGATTTTAATTTCGTCTTCTATGCGGTATATGGTCAAATAGATAGTGTCTACGGCGAGGGTGTCTATTCTCAATCGTGATTGCGCCTCAAGGTATTCTGTACGAGTGCCCACGCCCAAGCTCAGGCGTTCTTCAGCTTGCTTGACGACTTTTCTCAAAAAGCGAACCCGCTCCCTCTGCGCCTTGACGTTTTCATAAAGGCCGATCAGGTTCCAGTACACCTGATTCAGTTCGCTTAAGATATTGTACTGGGTCAAGCGCAAACTGGCTTTGCTCTGCTCAAGCTTACTTGCGGCGACTAAACGCGAGCGAGAGATAACAAGGGGATCACTATCCTGAAAAAAAGGTATCTTCACCTCAGCACTAGCCGTATTATTGACCTGATTTTCGCTGGAAGAGGAGGTAGGATTGTTATCCGTGTCGAACAAAGAGGTGCGGCTACCTAAAAAATCTATACCGTAGGATAGTGAGTAGGTATAGCCACTTTCAGTCAAGCCAGACAATCTTGCATCGAGTTGGTTGTGATAACCCTTGGTGAGCACTAGTGCGCCAGAGGAAAGTCTGCCATTGACGGTGCGTTGTTTGTTTACCGAAAAGGTAAGCTTGGGGTCAAACAGCGCCGCATCGGCTACCTCATACCTTTTTGTGTTGATGAGCACATCTTGACCCGCTTGCTTCGCTTGTGAGTGAACCTGCAAAAAGTATTGCGCAAGAAGGCCAAAGGGCACCTCAATCAGCGTGCGCCCGTCGAGGGTGCGCTGCGGCATCTGCTGTATCAACGCTAAAATAGTGCTCGACTGCCCATAATTGGGCAGGAAGATAGAGGTAGACAGGAACAGGGCAAACACAGCTCTGCGTACAATGTTGAGCATAAGACCTGGATTATTTTTGGTGTGTGTTATTTGCACCGCTCTGTATGCTTCTCTTGTACACAGCGGCGAACAAGCATACCCATTCTTTGGGGTATCTTGCTCATTGTTGCAGGTTTTTTGAAGTTTGTAAAATGGTGCGGCCCTTCAACCAGACGGGGGTCTTGGTCCTCCTAGAAGAGGCGATCAGAACATAGCACTCCCGAGCAGAGCAAATGAATACTCAGGAGGTGCTACCGCAAAAGTGTCCGTCTGACCAGAGTGCTGCATTGAGCACTGGCGGTATCCTGCCTTAAGAGGCAAAAATTTCTTTATCATTTTTGAAAGACTTAAACTCAAGCGGATTGCCGCTAAAGTCTAGGATAAACAGGGTCTGCTGTTCTCCAACCGAACCGGCATAGCGTGTTTGCGGCTTGATAATGTACTCGACTTTACAAGACTCTAAACGATCTACAAGAGCCTCAAACTGCTCCTTGGTTAAGATGCAACCAAAATGCGGTATGGGTACGCTTACATCGCCCACCTGTCCGCAATAGTCGAGGGGGGCATCTTGTGCACCAATATGAGCCGATAGCTGGTGCCCGTAAAGCTCAAAGTCAATCCAGGTCTGCGTGGATCGTCCCTCTTGGCATTGGAGAATATCAACATAAAACTGTCTTGTGCTCTCTAAGTCGGAAACCTTAAAGGCATAATGGAACGGGTTTTTCATGGAATTTTTGGAGATATTCTCAGCAAAGGACGAGTTGAACACCGTCTGGATGAACCGAGCTTGCTACCTCCAAACGCCGGTGCATCTTCAATACTATGCTTTTTGTAGACGCAGAATCACCCCTGCCGTCTCTGGCTGTTTTGTGTTGGCTCTATTCTGCTGGCTTGTTGCCCTTGTTGCTCTTGTTGAATACTGGCAGAATACCGAGAAGGGTATGCGACACATACAAAATAGGCTAAGGGAATGGGCTACTTATTTGCGTTTAGCTGTATTATTTCTATTATTTCGACTATTGCGCAAATACGACGGGGCATTATCAAGATCATCGACTGCCCGCTGGCCTGCCCCCCCAAGGTCAAGAGGGTTTGGCTCACGCTGTACAACCTCTTCTTCTTGCCTGGTGGTATCAGCTACAGGCGTACTCATAGCCTGGGGAGCCCCATCATCGCTCTTATTGCCGTCTAAAACAAAAAGTGCAGGTGGCAGAGGCATTGCGCCATCGGCATCATTTTTATCTTGAGAGGGCACTGCAGCCGTCTGCAGAGACACTTCTGGATCGGCAGTTCTTCTACTTATAATTGGCCGATCGGATTTTCTTCTATTTTGAGGTACATGTCTTTTCTGCGATGCGCTCTGCTGAGCACCTCTGGAGTGCGATGTGTAGGTGTTATCATCACCATCATCTTCGCCTTCCACTCGAAAACCAGTGGCAATGATAGTCACTTGCACGTTATTACCCATAGACTCATCAACAGTCAAGCCACAGATAACCTCTACTTCTCGGTCTGATTTATCTTCAATCCGTCCGGCACACTCGGAGGCTTCATCGAGCGTTAGGCTTTCATTGGCTACCACACTCAAGAGCACTCCTGTTGCATCTTGCAGGTTAACATCTTTGACCAGGGCGTTATTCATAGCATTATCCACTGCTATATTGCCGCGGTTCGTGCTTCCGGCAGCTCTAGTGCTGTCTCTTGACTCCTCATACAAGCCCACACTGATGTACGCATTAGCGCCTTTACCCCGCATGATTCTCTTAATGTCAGCAAAATCTACATTGATCTCGCCAGTATTGGTGATCAAATCGGTAATGCCCTTTATCGCATTTTCCACCACATAGTCAACCTTCTGAAACGCCTCTGTAACACGTATTTTTGTGTTGGCCATGAGGTTTTGGTTTTTGATTACCATAATTGTATCAACATGACCACGAAGTCTCTCAACACCCTCCTCGGCAATTCTCATACGTCGGCGCCTTTCAAAGTCGAATGGAGTGGTCACTACACCGATTATCAGCAAATTGGGATACCTTCCTTTGAGTGCCTCTGCTATAACCGGTGCCCCTCCTGTGCCCGTACCACCACCCATTCCGGCAACAATGAAGATGGCGTCGTAATTGCTGGCCCATTGTATTACCTCTTCACGGGTTTCACGGGCGGCAAGTTTACCGATTGCCGGGTCTGCACCGGCACCTTGCCCTCTCGTTTCGTCCTTACCCAACAGAATTTTGCATTCTGCCCTGTTCTTCCTGAGGACAGCAAGGTCTGTGTTGGCAACCGCAAGATCAACGTTTTTGATGTGCCCGCGCTCGATAATCCGATTTATTACATTGCCGCCACCACCTCCGACACCCAAGATACCAACTCTGGTGATTTCTTCGTCGAAGTTGTCTCCATAAGTGTCATCCTCTAGTATTATTTGCGTGTTCATAATCCCCGTCCTTGTTATTATCGCTTGGCCTACTCACATAGGTATCGTTCCAAATGATCATACACTAAAAATAGTTCTTTAAAAATTTCTTGAATGAAAATCCGCTTTCTTCTGTATTCGTTGCACTGTGTTCTTGAAGATATGGGTTTGGCTTGTAGTCTAGCCCAAAGCGCAACAAACCCACCAGACCAGCATAACTCGCATCACTGACCAGTTCAGTGGCACCATCAATATCGGTCGGGACATCTAAGCCCACTGCTACGCCAAAAACATCGCGAATTACAGGGGTTATGTTCCGCAAGTGCGCACTACCACCAACTAAGGATATGTAGGATACCGGCTCGAGTTGCTTTTTTTGTATCTCTTTTCGGAGCTGCTCAAATATCTCCTCGACCCGTGCTCGGATTATTCTTGCTAACAGCTGCGATGCCACCAGTTTTTGTTGATCATTGCTAACATTCACCGTGAATGTTTCCTCTTCAGTGAAAAACTCAACGAGGGCACTGCCACACTCTCTTTTGACTCTTTCGGCCTCTTCAAAGGGTATTCCAAGCCCCTGAGCGATATCTTTGCTGATGTGATGCCCGCCAAATGGAACAGTGGCCAGATTCTCTATAACGCCTCCGTGGTAGAGCACACTGCCTGTGCTTCTTGCTCCCATATCAACGACCAATACCGATTCTCTGCTAGAGGAAACGGCACCATTGGCAAACAATCCCAAGGCCGCAGCATAGGGTTGAAAGACTATTTGCACCACCGATAAGCCAACCTGTTCGCAACAAGCCTCTAGATTTTCACAAAAGCGCTCTTGGGCCGAGATAAGGTAAAAATAACCCCTCAAGTGCTCGCCTGTCATGTTGAGAGGGCTTTCAACACTATCAACCCCGTCGACCTGAAATTCTTGCTCCAGCGCATGGATTATGCGTAATCTTCGCCTGTTATCGCGCCCTTCCACTATACGTCTCAATACCCGACCTATATCCTCTTCTGTTATGCTATTGCTCCAGACAGGTACCATATCTGTGACTTTTTCGCCGATAATCACGTCATTATTCAGCGAGGCGCCCTTAACGCCGATAAACACCTCTTCTATTGGAACGCTCGACCGACTCTCGCATTGTTGCACGGCTTCTTCTATCGCTTGAGCCAAAAAACGGATGTTTGTCACCCGGTCTCTTCCCAAACCAGCAGATGGAGATTCTGCGAAGGCCTTAATGGTGGTCATGCCCTCTCTGCGAGAGTGGCACCCCACAGCGACTTTTATGGTTTGTGAGCCAATTTCAACAACGGCGATCATGGGAGTATTCCCGTCATTTTCAGTTCGTGCTACATCCATTCCTCTGGTCCTTTCAATCTTCAAAAAGTTTAGATTTTCAATGCTTGGATATTCAGGGAGCTTGGATTTTCAAAAATCTCTGGTATTAAGGCTAAATTGTAGTGCACAAAAGTGCTATTTATGTTATCATGATGCTATAGCATCAAGTACTTCTGCGATGGTGCATCACAGCGACTCTAAAAAGAGGAGTACTAGAGGAGTAAATCGGAAGGATAGATACATGAAGTTCTAGGGGGAGACTTCCCTGCAATACACCCTTGTATAAGCACATTTCTGTTAGGGCCTAACCGCTAAAATCCATAAATGTTTATGCGTTGCGTGCATAACTAACCATATAATCCCACGGTCGCACTTCACTTTTGAACTGTCAATAATAATTCTCTTGAAAATCAATTTTTTTTTGAATATAACGCCAATCCTTTGTGAGTTATGAAGATTTAATTCTACAAAAAATTACGGAATTACACGCTTAAAGGCTAATTTGTTGCCCACAAGCTATTCGGCTTGTCTTCAATGTTCTGCTCTGCAATCTTGATTGCATCTCTTTGATTGTCGACCATAATCCATCCTTCAGTCGCTAATTTTTTTCACTTGCATTGAGGGCAGGCAAGGGCGGTACTGTATCGCCTGTTTGTGCGCTCACCGACAGAGTGCCCAAAGCGCAGAACAAAAAATACTGGTGTGGGTAATGAGCGCAGGGTGGTTATCCTCCTCGTATTCCACCTCCTGTAAGGCTTATGCATCATGCTCTCCATTTTTAGTCGTACCACAGGGTATCAAGCATGGTAAGCACAACAAAAATCGGCATGTAGATGATAGATGCAATGAATACCCTCCACGATGCCTCTTGAGTTTTTTCACGGAAAAATCTCCAGGTTATGCCCAAGAACCAGAGACTCAAAAGAACAGCTCCCCCCCAAAATAGACCGCTAGTATCTGCAAAATAGGCATAGCCACAGACGCTACAGAGCAGTAGCAAGCTATGCAACAAGGAGAGTGCAGTGGTATACTTCCCCTCCTTATCTCCCTCGGGCAACATCAGAAAACCCGCCTTTCGGTATTCTTTCTTGTACTTCCAGGCTAAAGCTAAAAAGTGAGGTATCTGCCAGGTAAACAGAACCAAAAACAAAAAGAGAATAGGGAGCTGCAAGATATTGGTGTTTGCCGCACTCCAGCCAATCATGGGCGGCAGGGCCCCAACGACTGCTCCCACCCAAGTATTCCATTTGCTAATCGGTTTAAGAGGGGTATAGATCAGGACATAGCAGACAAAAGTGAGTGCTGTTAACCCACTGGTAAGCAGCGATGTATTCTGGTACAGATAGAGCAGTGCGCCCAAAATGAGCAAGCTGCCGGTGCTGGCGGCCATGCCTGTGCTGATTTGTCCGGTGGGTATTGGTCTTTTGTGGGTACGAGGCATCAGGGCGTCGCGTTTTCTCTCCAAGAGTTGATTGAAGGCATGGGCGGCGCTTCCGGCGCAGAATACCCCGATAGCAAGGTGAAAGGCAAGTGTAAAGTCTAGGCGTGTTGTCTCCGTGAGGGCTGCTACATAGCCCATCAGAGCTGTGATAACAACCATTACCACTAGGTTTGTTTTGAAGAGAGTAGTATACGCCTGTAGGGTAATTACCAATCGACTCGACTCCTGAAAGAAACGCATGATCTTAGACGACTCAACAGAAAACTGCTCATACCACGAGAGTACTAGCGGATGCGATGCTATATGATTAGTTGTGAGGAAACACTTTATAGTTTGCCGCTATAGCGAGGCAAGCCACCCGGCGTACACCTACACGCTTAAGCTCTTGGCAGAGAGCAGCGAGGGTTGCACCGGTGGTGATCACATCATCAATCACCAATACGGATTTATGACGAAGTGTCGGGGAGGCCTCAAATGGCGCCAGTTGTAATAGCTCTAGGCGTTCTTCGCCTGTTTTTTGAGTTTGTGGGGCATAATCTACCCTCTTCTGCACCAACCCGTGATGCGCCATACCATCAAACAAGCCTTGCGCGATCAATGACGGCGGGTGATACCCTCTTTTGGTAAAAGCACGCCGATCTGCAGGGACAGGTACTACAATATCATAGCCTTTGTATACCTCTGAATGCCGTTTGAACCAGAGGGACATGCCAGCGACAAGTATGCGGGCAGCGTACATATCTCCATAGTACTTAAAGCGCACTACCAGTTTTCGTATTGATTCTGCGTACAAAAAAACGGCACGACAAACCTGAGCATAAGAGGATATTATAGCAGTGCAAGGGCTATTGTGATACCGCGCTCCACAGAGGCTACAGCGATTGTCAGGAAACCAGCTCAAGCTATGGTAACACCCCCAGCAGAGCTGTGGTATGCTGCGAGGGTGCGCATTATACCGGCTGGACTCTGCTCCACACAGATAACACCAGCTCGGGGGCGGGACTATTTTTTTGCAAGCCTCAAGCAATCTCAAGATACAATACTATCACCGAAATGTCACCGAGGAAATATCTCTGATATACAGCTCAAAACTTCCAAAGGAGGCAATGCCATAGAGCTTGCTCCGCCGCTCTGCCAGTATCTCAAGGCTAGTGCCATCTTTTAGAGTCAGGCTGACCGCTGCAGTATTGGCATTACCGTTTTGTGCGACAGAAACCTTTGAGATTTTTTCAAAGGGAATGACTACCTGAGAAGCACCACGCTTACCTTTGATATAAGATTTTCCGTCCCAGCTGATCCGATCGGCACTGGTGACCGCACCACGGGCGTCGACCACCTCTGCCGCATAACTCTCTTTTGCTACCAGATTGGCGCTACCCCCCTCATCACTGTTATCACCGAGTGCAAGAAGCACCCCCGGCATAACCGCAAAAGCGATAAACATGAATAAGCGAGTGAGCATGTGAGGTGTGTTGGGCAGCATAACTTGGATATGACGAATGCAGGTTCTCATAGGTATTATCTCTAGCGTATTTTGCGAAAATCAAGGATAAACAACAGCCATAAAGGATAATTCACGGTTATAAGGCAACCCATTCCAGCACTTTGAGCCGATAAAAGTACTTCTTATCTATAATCGAGTGCAGCTGCACCTCGACCATTACCAGCTCAATGGGCGGGCGTCGCCCAAGGGTGAGACGGTATTTTTGACCAACATTGTAGACATTGTTGCTCAAAAAGACGATTTCATCGTAACTGATCTGATGTATGACCTCACTGGTGGTCGCCTTATCTTCGGTAGGGTCTTCGTGTTCATCTAATAGGGTTATGGTGACCTCTAGGCTATCGGCAAGTATACCCGGCACTAAAAACTGGCAGACGTTTTCAACCCGTGCACTATCATAGTGTGAAACCGGCCGTGCCAGACTGAGCTGCTCTTGATACCAAGCCTTCCAGCTTCTCCTCTGGTCTAATCTGAGTCCCAAAGCATTCAACAAGGCCTGAAAGACAGATGCGTGGAGAGTGTGCTTTTGTTTTTGGTTTCCATGGATTACATCGGTGAAGTTTGCATCAATGTAGCGCAAAACATGATAACCACCGATCATGGAGGTAAAACTATAGGCACTCAAGTGTCCTTTTCCGATCAGTTTGATGAGTATGCCCTCCTCATCAATACCAGTGTAATTACCCGCTTTAATGGAGGCGAAAATTTTGGTGAGTCGAGCAAAAATCCTGTTCTGCTCCGCCACATCTTTGTATTCTGAAAATGATAGGTCAACAGCAGGTCGCCGCACCCCAAAGTCTGGATTAGTGCGAACACTACTCCTATTCTTTTTGTAGCTCGGCCTAAAAGTTTCTTGATCTGCTGTATTCAACAGGGGTCTGCCCAACTCAACGCTTTCCTCGCGCTCTTTACAGCGTAGGAAGATGATGATAGCTAGGCTGAACAGAAGTAGTATGAGCAGTAAAAACAGAATGATCGTGTTGAGGGTAATGCCTGAAAATCCAGTAGTCTTGTTGAACAGATAACTCAAATACCCCCATGTTCCGATATTGCTCTCTTCCCCTTCATCTGTCTGAGGGTGCAATCCAGAGACATCCTCAAGGTCTGTCACTTGATTGGGAAAATCGTTATGGAAGCCCTCTGTTTTTGGGTCTACATTGTCAATATTGCGAGGATAAGATTGCTCTGGTGCCCCAAATATGTTTTGATCATCGGGGTTCTCCTCGGAGACTTGCCCCGAGGAGTCACCAAAATCTCTCTTATTCAAAAATTCAAAAATACCCTCTGTTACGCTCTTTGAATCCGTCGATAGCACCTTGCCATAACTCACCTGTGTCAAGCGCTCCAAAAAAACATCATTTGTGCCTTTATTTCCGGCAATGGGATAGACTATTACCGGAATCTTAGCGTCTTCATACGCTGCGAACACCTCATCTGGTTTTTTTGTGCTCTTCTCATCAAAACCGTCGGTCACCAGCACAACAAGCGGGGTCTCCCCTCCCTCAGCGAGTACTTCATCAAGCCTAGAACGAATGCTCACCAAAGAGTCATGAAGCACAGTGTTCTCTCCGGCAAAATTAATACCGGAGATGTTCTTCATCAGTGACTCTGGGCTTATTCCTTCAAATGCTGAATCATGCGAAATAGTCTGTGGTTTCAGCAGGCTTGTGGTGCTATCGGCAAACAACCAAATGCCGATGCGGTCGCCGTTGGCTACAACACTCTGCATCTCTTGTGCTATCCCTCGCATTTCTTGTAGCCCTCTTGAACCCAGAGAGCCGCTTTGGTCTAACAAAAAGGCAAAGAAAAAGCGGCGTATCGGCTCTTTTGTTGGAGTTGTTGGCTCATCTGTGGCTCGCAGGCTAAGAGCCAAGATGCATAGTACCAAAGAGAGTAGAACTGCAAGCGAGAACTGCTTCAATTTTTGAGGGGTCATCATGCGCTACTTTTTGGTAAATGCTGCCCTCTGGGTAGGTGCCGCTGGTTGGACGCTTTGCTCAACAGCCCCTGATTTTTTAGGCGAGAGAGGAACCGTAGTTGCTCATTGGTTTCCTGATTGGCAAAAGACGGGTGAAAACGATAATCGACTTCTCGGCGTTCTTTATGCGGCTTGATAAAACCATAGACTCGCACCAGAAGATCGATGTGTGTTTTTTCTCCTTCTGTGCAGAGCAGTTTATACTCAGACAAGAGGCAAAAAGAGTGCTTGGTGCGGATAAAAAAGGTGTTTGCCGCATGATTATTGAAAATGATGCCCCTCCTGGATACCAGCTCAATGCGCTGTGTTCCGTCTTTAGAGTGCAGAGCAATGACGCAATTTTTTGGATCAACCCCCATACGAGCAAAATACTCGCTATTTTTATCAAGCAACGAGTTGATCTTCTCAGAATCAAACATCTGGTTGAGGAATTCCCCGTTTTTTGTGCCATACGCGAGTTTGAGGAAATCTCGGTTTTGCTGTGCTTCTTCTTCTGAAAAATTCTCAGATAGCTGGGCTTTTAGGTCGAAAATGATCTCATTATTCGTGCGAAATTGCACGTTTTTGCTCTTGTAAAAATATATGAAGACACGCTCAAGACTGCTCCTCTGTTGATCCGCAATATCATCTCTGATAATCGATCGTTCAAGCTGTATCATGGCGCCTTCTTGTTGCCGCATGGCGCCGATAAACTGTTCAAAAATGTTTGGCAGGGAGATATATTTTATCCCTTTATCAAGAGTATGCCGATAAAAGACAAGCTCTTGTAGCAGATTCGGCGGCAACAGGCGCCCAATCAGCACATGGGTAGTCATCGCATCGAGTGTTGGCTCCAAGTGCCTAGAATTGCCAATCCGCACTACGCACACCCGGTCCGGTTGCTCAACTATGAGGAAAAAACATCTTTTATCAATACGCAGAACTTTGTACTTCATTACTTTCTATCGCTAGAACATTGCCCTTTCTTATTGGTGCAGAAATTGCTCATTAGTGCAGAAATTGCTTATTGGTGCAGAAATTGCTTATTGGTGCAGAAATTGCTTATTGGCGCAAAACCGTACCGGAGTCGATTATGTTGTGAACGCACTGTGTTGCCTCCTCTGCAGGTTGGCTAGATTATACCACTTTCGAAAATGCCCTTGATGCTCCCGCCGGAGAGTTCTTGTTATAAGCATCAAAGAGCATACATACACTCCTCACCAGATATTTTCCCGCAGCCGTGACCTGAAAGCCTTCTGGTGTTGTTTCAATCAGCCCATCATCAACGAACCGCTGCAAGTCCAAGAGCTCTGCCTCAAAATAAGACGGAAAATTTATCCTACTTGATTTTTCGTGCTTGCGATAGTCAAGGGCAAAATTGCAGATAATATCGGTAATTACTCTGCCCCTCACGAGATCATCATCGCTCATGCCTACCCCACGAAAAAGCGGAAGACTCCTCTCCTCAAGGGCGCGGTAGTAGCCTTTCAGGGTTTTTTTATTCTGCACAAAAACCCTTCCCACCTTGCTAATCGCACTAACGCCCATGGCTACCAGATCAATATCAGGGTAAATGGTGTAGCCCTGAAAATTTCTGTGCAGCCCCCCCTCTTCTTGCGCGCAGGCCAAGCTGTCTTCTGGCAAAGCAAAGTGGTCCATACCAATATAAACATACCCCGCATCGAGTAAACTGTCGATAGTCTCCTGCAACATTATCAATTTATCGCCACTCGATGGCAAATCTTCGTTGCGAAAACGCTGCTGCGCCGGGAAAAGCGAGGGGATATGGGCATAGTGAAAAATAGACAAGCGATCCGGTCGACACTCGATAATCCGCTCTACGGTGCTGCGGAAAGAATCGATAGTTTGCAGGGGAAGTCCATAGATGAGATCGATATTAATCGAGCCAAACCCCTCACGCTTAGCCCACTCAAAGCACTGCAAGGTGAGATCTATGGGTTGAACACGATTGATTGCCTGTTGCACTGCAGCATCAAAATCTTGCACACCAAAACTCACTCGGTTAAAACCTGCCCGGCGCAAGGCAACCATTTTCTCCAGCGTGATCTCCCGTGGGTCTATCTCGATGGAAAAATCCCGCTCTTCTGTTTCATCAAGGGTAAAGGTTTGGGCAATTTGCGCACAGAGGCGCTGCATATCTGCTAGCGGAAAAAAAGTTGGTGTGCCACCACCCCAATGCAACTGCGAGACCGTGCGCGTTTTAGGGATATACGGCAAAAGTAGCTCCATCTCGGCAAACAAGTATTCCAAGTATGAGCTAGCTCGTTCGTACTTGTTGGTAATTATCTTGTTGCAACCACAAAAATAACAGGGGCTTTTGCAAAACGGCAGGTGAAAATACAGCGATAGCGGGGCATGGGGCTGCACCGCCTCCAGCTCTTGGGTATACTGCCCTGTATCAAAGGATTCATGGAACTGTACCGCCGTGGGATAGGAGGTATAGCGAGGTCCTGAATGGCCGTATTTTTTGATCAGATCTAGATTTAATACCGACATAAATGACTAGCAACAGAGCGCGAAAGGCAAGCATAGAGCGAGTGCAGGCATAAAAACTGCCCCAATGCAATTAAGTCTACCACACTGGTTTGAAAATAACCAGGTATACCACTCCAAAAAGCACAAAAACTGGCAGCTCGTTGTAAACCCGGTAAAACAGGGGTGAACGCACCCGCTTGGCTTTGATCTCAGCGAGGAGCCGAAAGCTATACCCATAATGCCCCAGCAAGACCAGCACCAGCAGCAGCTTTGCCTCCAGCCAAGGACCGCCAATGCCATAGCCCAACCATAACACAGCCCCCGTAGCCAGAGACAGCAGGCACAGCGGGAGGATAAAATAGATCAGCTTGTGCGCCATAATGATCAGCCGGGCGATATTCTCTCGCTTTTTTTTGCCTTCAGCGCAGTGCACAAAAATACGAGGCAGATAAAATATCCCCGCCATCCAAGACATGACAAAAAATATGTGAAAGGTCTTCACCCAAAGCATAGTCTCTCTTTTGTGATCATGGAATAAATATGCTCCGATTCCGCAGGCAACAGAGCCCCTCTTATACGCAGGACGCATCGGTAGGGTTGAAAGTCCATATCCCAATTTTGCATGGCTCTAGCGATAAGCACGCCTCAAGCGTTCCAAAGAGGCGAGTGGGAAGGAGAGCACATGCTCTGCCAGCACCAGTTGGATCATAGCCTCAACTATGGGTACCGCCCGCGGGAGGACGCAGGGGTCGTGCCGCCCGCCGGCCCGAAACTCGATCTCTTCATTCGCTCTATTTACCGTTTTTTGCTTTTTGGAGAGGGTTGCAGTGGGTTTGAAGCTCAGGCTACCCCAGATCTGCTCGCCGTTGCTGATTCCGCCTAAGACCCCACCGGCGTTGTTGCTGTAGGCACGCACCCTACCCTGTTCATCAAGGTACATCTCATCATTGTGCTGCGAACCTTTGAGCAAAATCGAATCTCGCCCCAAACCTATGTCATAGCTGCGGGTGGCGTTGATACTCATCAGCGCCCGCGCCAGATCAGAGCTGAGTTTGTCAAAGACCGGTGCCCCCAAGCCCGGCGGGCAATTATCAACCCGAAAGGTGATCAACCCGCCCAGGCTCTCGCCTTCTTGCTTGGCGGTGGTAATCGCCTCAACCATCTTCGCGTTGGCGGCGGGGTCTGGGCAACGGGTGATGTTTGCCTCGACCTGCTCTGGGGTAATGGCAGACATATCCAGCTCAGCGGCGATATGGTGTATTTGTGCTACCCAGGCCAGCACCCGAATGCCGCACACCTCAAAGTTGAGCTTTTTGGCAATGGCACCGGCCGCCACCCGCCCGATGCTCTCTCGGTTGCTTGAGCGTCCGCCGCCCCTTTCGTCTCGCAGACCATAGCGTTGGTCGTAGACATAATCGGCGTGCCCCGGGCGATAGAGATCGGTCAGGTTGTTGTAGGCTTTGGGGCGAGCGTCTTGATTGAGGGTCATCATGCCGATCGGTGTGCCCAGGGTAATGCCATCGCGAATGCCAGAGTAGACCTGAATCTGATCCGCCTCCTTGCGTTGGGTGGTGATGCTGCTCTGCCCCGGTCGACGGCGGTCGAGTTCATATTGTATATCCGCCTCGCTCACCGCCAGCCCTGCTGGGCAGCCATCAACCACCACACCCACACCAGCCCCATGGCTTTCACCATAGGTGGTAATTCTAAACAAATTCCCGAAGGTACTTCCCATATTCAGCTAATCTTAGATGTTAAAAAATTTTCAAAGCTACTGCCCATATTTAGTGCTCCCTAGATGGGGTGTCGCCAGCCGAAGTCATCGGGCAGATCGCCGCTTTGAACCCCGGTGAGCAGGCGGTATAACTCGCTCATAACTTCTCCGGCTTGATTGCTCTCACCAATCGCGTACTCTTGCTCCTCGAACCAAATTTTGTTGACTGGTGAGAGCACCGCAGCCGTGCCGCAAATACCCATTTCTGCTATTTCTCCTCGCTCAAGGACATTGCGGGCGTGTATTTTGGCGTAGGTTGCTTCCAGACCCAGCGCACGTTCTGCCAATTCCATCAGAGATTTGCGGGTAATGCTCTCCAAAATGGTGTTCGAATCGGGGGTGAGAAGGCGTTTATCCTGCATATAAAACAGCAGGTTGGCACTAGCAGCTTCTTCAAAATAGATATTTTCCTTGGGGTCGAGGTGGACCGCCTCGTTCGCACCGGTGTTGCGTGCCTCTTGCGAGGCGAGCAATGATCCTGGGTAGTTGGCACCGGCCTTGTACATGCCAATACCCTTGGGGGCAACGCGATCGCGAGCACTCACCATCAAAGAGATCGGCTCAAGCCCGTTTTTGAAGTAGGGACCCACCGGCGAAACAAACACCCGAAACATAAACTCAGGCGCTGTACGCAGCCCCAAGTTCTCACCTATGCCGATCAGCATAGGGCGGATATACAGACTACCGCCGCTACCGTAGGGCGGAATCCAATCAGCATTGTGGCGCACTGCCTCGCTCACACCATGCAAAAACAACTCATCGCTCACCGCAGGCATCATCAGCCTTTGGGCTGTCTTGCGCATACGAGTGGCATTCTCAAAAGGGCGAAACAGGAGCAAATCCCCGTTTTTGCTGCGTTGCGCTTTCATGCCCTCAAAGCACTGCTGGGCATAGTGCACCGAGGTAGCACTTTCATGTAGTGCTATGACTTCATCTGAGATAAGCTTGCCGTCCTCCCATGCCCCATTGCGCCAATGGGCCACAAAACGATAGGGCGTTTTGTGGTATTGAAAACCAAGGTTTTTCCAGTCGAGATCTGGGCGAGCTAGTGCTGGTGTCATAATTGTAGTGGTTTGTGTGTTCTGGATTATCTCTGCTGTAGTTGATAGGTTCTCTGGAGCATCATAGCCAAAGCAGTGGTGATACAAGCAGCAATCAGGGTGTGCAGAGCCGAGAGCGGAATGGGCACCAAAAAGAGGGCGTTGCTGATACCTATCAGAATCTCAAGCCCAATCAATCCGATCAGCGCTACACCAGCACTATAGCCGAACTTGCTTTGTGTGCGCAACCAGGGAAGTGCCCCCCAAAAGATCAAAATGAGAGAGCCTACCACCGCCACTGCCCTATGGCTCAGGTGGATCGCCTGGTTGATATTCTCAATGAAGGGGCTATTATCGGCCACTTGGGGTGCTGTGGAGGCAGCCAAGCTACCGCTCTCCCAATCCCAATAAAAAGAATATGCCGAATCAACACTACACAAGGGGAATGCCGGGCAGGCATAGCCAGCATAGTGCGAGCTGTTCCAGCCCCCGCTGAAAAGTATGATAAAAAACACCAGGTTGAGCAAAATCATACGCCTTGGGCTGGGATAGTTCGGTGTAGCGGTGGCGGACTCAGGGCTTTTGTGCTGCTTTATTTTTTGATCGGTTTTGTCTGCATAGGCCTTACAGGTCAGAAACACCAATACCGTCAAGAGAGCATTCCCTCCGATCAGGTGTGCGGTCACACTGATCGGTTTGAGCATAGCCAGCACGGTAATCCCGCCGATAATACCCTGCAAGATCACCAGAGCCAGCGCCAGACAGGTAATTTTGCGGTATTTGCTCAGTTGCGCAGAACGAAACGAAAAGACCACCAATGCGATCAGCAACAGCCCCAGTAGGGCGGCGACAAAGCGGTGTCCCACCTCAAGCGCAATCCCGTAGCCCGCTGGAGGAATGAGCCTTCCATAGCAGAGCGGCCAATCAGGGCAAGCCAAACCCGCGCCGTTCAAACGGACAAAAGCTCCAAAAGAAATGAGGGGTACGGTGATAATTGTGCTCAAGAGGCACATGCCACGAAAAAGTGTCATATCAAAAGTGTAGAAGTATTGTTCTGTTTATACCAGGGGTATGCGTTTGTTGCATGTGTTGCAATAGTGCACAATCGCAAGATGCCCGGCAATAGCACCAAGAATGATCGCCCCGCCGATAAAGGCATAGATGCTGGGCTGCTCGGCAAACACCAGCCAGACCCAGAGGCTACCGAGTACCGACTCCAAGAGCATAATGATGTTCGCTTGGGTGGCACTGATATAGCGGGGTGCCAAAAACAAGAGCGCAAAGGAAAGTGGCACCACCAGCCCTCCCCCCACAAAGAGCCACCACAAGTTGATGGGGGCAAGGGCAAACAGAATCGAAAAATTGATCCCCGCACTCAAAGCTGCCGCCAGCGCATAGCCGGCGATCACCGCCGAGTAGATGTTCTGCGGTCTCACCTTGCGGGTAAGCACAAATTGAATCGACAGGCACGTCGCACAGGCAAAAGCAAGCGCCTCGCCAAAAAATCTGCTCTGATTCACATTTGGCAAGGCGATAATTCCCGCCCCGCAAAAGCAGAGCACCGCGGCTACCACGAGCCAAATATCTATCTTCTCTCCCAAAAAAACACGCGCAAAAAGTGCGGTCAGTACGGGCGAAATACTCAGGATCAACAGCACATTTGCCGTATCGGTGAGCAGATTGGCAAAGATAAAGCATAGGCTCCCCGCTCCGGCAATGAGGGCGATGAGCATACCCGTCTTGCCCAAACGCAAGAACTCGTGAAGTAGATTTCTGCGAAAGAGAAAAGCATAAACCAGAGCACTCACCAGCAGAGAGAAAAGACCTCGATAAAACTGGACCACCAGCCCATCAACACCACCCAAGCGGATCAGCAGGGCGTCGGGACTGAGCAGCACTACCCCGCCTGCAGCCAGCAGCACTCCCCGCATGAGATCGGCGGTATGTCCACTGCCGGTGTTCATCTTTGATCTGTTCATCTATAAGCGTCCCAGGTTATCAAACACGACCAAATGGCGTTTGTTGCGGTAGCGGTTGTACAGGCTTTGCAATAGGGCACGGGTGAGCTTTAAGGCGGTATCGCCTTCCTCTGCTACCGACACTGTTTTTTCGCTGGCTACCGCCGACCAGACCTGATCTCCTGTTGTAGAATCGATCACATGCCCCATCATGAACATATCCCTATCCACGCCGTTATCCCGGGTGATCATGGAGTACTGCACCAAGAAGAAGAGGCGTGCCCCGCTCGCTTCGAAGAGAGTACGGGAAAGGTTGCGTTCAGCGATCAACAAATCGTGATGTAGGCGCAGGAACTGGGTTTTCTGCTGCTGGAACTCAGCTGTGGTGTCCTGTAGGTCTGCGGCAAACCGCACTGCCTTGAACTGACTCTGGTAGTCTTTCTCCTCTCGAAACACCTTGAGGATGCGGGCGTGTGCCACAGGCACACCCGCAGAGGGGGTAAACTCGGGTGATTGAAACAAGAATGTTGCCGGGGCGAAGACCAGCAGCTCATGCTGGGCTATATCCAGCTCTTCCCTGTTGTTTTCTTGCTGCAAGAAGAGCTTTTGGGTTATTTCTTGATCTATGCTTGGCTCTGCCTTAGCCTCGTACAGCACTGTAGGCGTGCAGCTACTCACAAGCAACACCAAGAGAAAAGAGAAGAGCAGATTTTTGATGCTGTGAACCATTATGATTGTTGTTGGTGTCGTGTTTTGTGCTGGCATACCGCTGGGGATGCGAGCAGGCAAATTTATTTCTGCACTGAATTTATTTCTGCACTGAGGACGAGAGGGTTCGAACCTCTGACCTTGAGATTAGGAATCTCACGCTCTATCCAGCTGAGCTACGCCCCCAGCACACCGCTGTACTCCTTTGAGAATGCCCTGATTTTCAACCATTTGTCAAATTTCACTGGCAGCTAGGGGGTGCAATCCGCTCAGTTTATGCGGCTCTTGTTTTTCTGATCGATTTGAGTGATAATTCAAGACAGGGCAGGGAAATAAACGGAAGAGACCGTTTTTCAGGGAGATTGAATTATGATCGAAAGATTCACCTTATGAGCACAGCGCAGACACTAGGCATAGGTGTTCTCACCGTCAGCGATCGAGCGCATGCTGGCACCTATGAAGATTTGAGCGGTCCAGCGATTGTCGACTGGCTAGAACAAGCCATCACCAGCCCCTTCACTGTGCAAACCAAGATCATCCCCGATGAGCAAGAGCAGATCGAAGAGGCGCTGATCACATTCTGCGATAGCGAGGGTTGCCAACTCGTCTTTACCAGCGGAGGAACGGGGCCGGCACTGCGTGATCTAACCCCCGAGGCGACCATGGCTGTGGGGACCCGCCAGATGCCCGGCTTTGGCGAGCAGATGCGCTCGCTCAGTTTGCAATATGTGCCCACCGCCATTTTGTCCCGCCAGACCGCCGTATTGCGCAACACCTCGCTGATCGTCAACCTGCCCGGATCGCCCCGCTCAGCACAGCAGATTTTGGGGGGCATTTTTGCTGCTATCCCCTATTGCATAGAACTGATGGACGGGCCGATCATCACCACAGATCCAGCATTTGTGGTGGCTTTTCGCCCCAAGACAGCACCACCTATAGTATAACCAACGAGCATAAAACCACACCAGATATAAGGAGAATAGAATTATGAGTACAAGGCTAATACTCGAGGAGATACAACCCCTGCAGCCCGAGATGCAAAGCTGGCGTCAAGACCTGCACCGCATTCCAGAACTGAACTATGAAGAGGTCAAAACCCAAGCCTATGTGATCGAGAAACTCAAGTCTTTTGGGCTAGAGGTGCACAGCGGACTGGGCGGCACCGGAGTGGTAGCTAGCGTGCGCAAGGGGAGTTCAAAGCGGAGCATTGCCCTGCGCGCCGATATGGACGGACTGCCCATCGAAGAGCTGAACGACCTGCCCTACAAGTCGACCCACCAGGGGAAAATGCACGCTTGCGGGCACGATGGACACATGGCTATGCTCTTGGGGGCGGCTAAGTATCTTTCCAAATCTGGTGATTTTGACGGAACGGTACACTTTATCTTCCAACCCGCAGAGGAAGGCGGAGCCGGTGCCAAAAAAATGATCGATGAAGGCCTATTCACTGCCTTTCCCGCCGAGAGGGTTTATGGTCTGCACAACATTCCCGGGCTGCCCTTTGGTGAATTCAATGCCACTGCCGGACCGATCATGGCTATAACCGACGAACTCGAGATAGTCTTCACTGGGGTTGGCGGACACGCGGCTATGCCGCACGCCTGCACCGATGCTGTCGAGGTAGCTGCCCGCTTTGTGGGTGAGGCACAGAGCATAGTAAGCCGAGTGATCGACCCCAATGATCCAGCAGTGATTAGCATCACTACTTTTCATGCTGGGGACGCCTTTAATGTGATTCCCGGTGAGGCTAGGCTCAGTGGCACGGTGCGCTGTTTTAGCGAGGCAGTGCGGGAAAGCATCAAAGATCACCTGCAAAAACTCGGTGATAGCTTGGGGGCCGCTCGTGGTGTTAGTTTTGCCCTGAATTATCTTAACGGCTACCCCGCCACGGTCAACACCCCCGAGGCCTCAAAAATTTCGGCAGAGGCGGCAAGGCGCATCACCACACAGGCGGTTCATGAGGACGCCTCGCCTTCCATGGGTGGAGAAGACTTTGCCTACATGCTCCAAGAAAAGGCGGGCTGCTACGTTTGGCTGGGTACGCAGGGAGATTATGGGCTGCACAACGCCCGTTTTGACTTTAACGACAAGGCACTCTCGCTGGGAGCCGCTTATTGGGTCTCCCTAACCGAGTTGGAACTCAAGGCAGCCTAGCTCTTGTATGGGGTCTCCCTAACCGAGTTGGAACTCAAGGCAGCCTAGCTCTTGTATGAGGCATCCCTAGCCCAGAGAGCAGATGATCGCTATCTGAGGCTTTGGGCAAGAAAATCCGCCCAATCCCGCGCCCTCCGACAGCCGGTGGGCAGTGTTTCGGTGGCGTTGTGGACGCAGGTCATCAGATAGACCTCACTATTCGGCACCTTCTCCTTAACATCGGCACAGTTGGCTCTGTAATCATCGACAAAGACCACCAGTGCTTCTGGATTGCGTAAGCTCTGGATAACCTGAGACTTCAGGGGGTAGCTGGAATCACCAAAATTGTTGAAACCGCCAAAGTGCAGCCCTTGGTGTTGCCCTAGCCCGATCTGCTCCAGATTGCGCTGCCGCAAAGGAGCGCTCTCATAAGGCATGTTGGTCACAAAGTACACCTCATGCTTGGCTGCAAGCGGCGCAAACTCGGCGGCACTGAACAGAGCGGGGCAGTCAGCGAGCTCTGGGGCATGGTTAAACTCATCATACAGGTGGAGCATATCCAAATGCGGAAAATCGAGCTTCATGTCGAAGTGTTGCACCACATAATCCGGTGGTATGCTCTGGTCGTAGTTTTTGCGGATATAGCTGGCAAAGGCGGTCTCAAAATCGAGCACCACCCCGTCCAAGTCGAGAAAAAATTGTTTCTTCATAAAAGCTTAGTCATAAACAGCACGAATCGGGGGTTCTCCCACCAGCGTAGCTGGAAGGGGGTGAGGGCACAACCCCGTCCAAGTCGAGAAAAAATTGTTTTTCCATAGCGTGAATTGGTGTTGAATTGTAGGTTATGGTGCTGTACGCAATTATACGCTATCCATTGTGAGAATGCACAGCACTACTTGTGTATTTGGTGTACAGCTCAAAGAGGTAGGTAATCCGAGACGCCTCATCGGCAAAGGCTTTTTTCCGGTAGCAGGCATCGACCGCCCGATCCAACGCTCGATGCGCCCTGACCAGTGCTGGGGGCATGGCAAGTGGGCCGTACAAATCGGCGAGGTTCGATTCGGGAAACTCTGCTCTGGCATCTAGCACCGCTTGCGCCTGGCGCACCACCGCTTGCCTGTGTTTGTCGCTCGGCTCTGCTGGCCAGGGGTAGTTGTTGTAAACCACCTCTTTGGAATATCGGTAATCGCTCTTGAGTCTGCCGCAGGTGTATTTAACCCAAGCCATGTGCATCGCCGAGGTCAAAATGCCAAAATGAAATAAATTCCCGCCAGGTATAGCCTGACATGAATCTCCTACGATATTATCTCTTGAGAAAAAGCCAAAGGGAATATACTGCCTTCTCTCGCTGGAAACCCTAGGCACTAGGATAAAATCTGAATCGGGCTGAGCAAGCTGCACAAAAAGGGTGTGATGAGGGTATTCTCTAGTAGAGCGAGCTATGCTCTTTGCCCTAAACTGCCTGACGCTCTCTACCCTCTGCAGAATATCTGGCAGAGCCTTGAGTTCGTGAGGTGGCACACCCACCAGCCAAATGCACCACCTCTGACCAGCATTGAGAAACTCACGAGCCCCCAAAAATGGACTGATCACCCTAGCATTTTTTGGGTCTCTGCGTATCAATTCGTCCTTTTCTTCCGTGGTGAGTATGAAGAAGCCGCCATCTCTTGGCATACTCCCAAATACCATTTCGGGTACTTTGCATAGGGGTTTTGCTCTTTTTGAAATCACAATATCCTCGCCCTCGACTAGATAGGGGTTGATATTTTTTACCAGCATTTTTTGGGGTTCGCCGGCTATATCCTCATAAGACCAAATCGTTTTCTGCTTGGTGCCGCTGGTGGCAAAGCCGATGATCACCACATGCACGGCTGCTTTGCCTGTACCCTTGGACTCGTTGCTCCAGCGAAAGGTGCGGTGGGCAAAGCGAATGCTGATGCCGTATCTGCCATACAACTCGCCCCAGAGGATACCGATTTGTTCCCCCTGGGCAATCGAATTGGTCGATACAAAGGCAACGCCAATGCGTGTACCCTGGATATACTGCGCCGCCTTGATGTACCAAGCGGTCACATAATCCAAGACCCCTGCCCCCTTGATGCCGGCGCAGACCAGAGCCATATCCTCTTTTTGCTCCTTGCTTTGGAACTGCTTGCCGTAAAACGGTGGATTGCCAAGGATATAAGACAGCTTAAGTTTGGGTACAACCTCGCTCCACTCGATCTGCAGGGCGTTGGCATGGACAATGGTTGCCGATTTGTGCAGGGGCAGGCGCGCATAATAGCAGCCAAACAGCTCGGAGAGCTGCAAGTTCATTTGGTGGTCGATCAGCCAGAGGGCAACCTCGGCGATTTTTGCCGGAAATTCCTCGTATTCGATCCCGTAGAACTGATCCACATCGACCAGCATACGCTCTGAAATATCGGTCACCAACTGGACGGTCTCCAAATCCTTTGCGTACAGCTCCTTGAGTACCTCCAATTCAAGCAGGCGCAACTCTCGGTAGGTAATGATCAAAAAGTTGCCACAGCCGCAGGCGGGGTCGAGAAAGGTCAGCCTACCCAACTTTTTGTGAAAGTCACGGAGCTGGTTTTTGTTTTTTTTGATCTTGGCAAATTCGGCAGAGAGCGTATCGAGAAACAGAGGCTTGATCAGCTTGAGTATGTTGCGCTCTGAGGTGTAGTGCGCCCCAAGGTTTCTGCGTTCCTCGGGGTTCATCACGCTTTGGAACATACTGCCAAAAATAGCCGGGGATATGCCGCTCCAGTCAAAGTCGCTGCACTGCAAGAGCATGTCTCGCATCTTGGCATCAAATGCGGGCATGGGCAAAGGTTCGGCAAAAAGACTGCCGTTGATGTACGGAAAAGCGGCTATATGCTCATCACGGTTGGTGAGGCGTTTTTCGGTGGGGGTGTCCAAGACCTGAAACAACTCCGCCAGTAATCCGGCAAGGGTGCTGCCGTCTTTACTGGTTTTTATGCGAATCAAACCGCCAAAGGCGTTTTTTTCAAAAATACCGGTATCCTCGGCAAATAGGCAAAAGAGAACACGCACCAGATAGACCTCCAAGGGGTGTCCCTCATAACCGATTTCTTTTAACTGATCGTGTAGTTTGCCCATGAGCTGGGCGGCCTTGATGTTAACGGGGTCTTCTTCTACAACTTGGCTGTCAGAATGCCCCGCAATGAAACCAAAGAGCTTTATATTTTTGTACAGGCTCGGCAGGGTAAAGCGACGCTCTGCTCTGGTTTTAAGATTGAAGAGCCGAAAATGTTCAAAGTCGGATACCAGAACATATTGCGGCAACTGCGCATCTTCCAAGCCGTGAAAATAATCCAGAGCCTGCTCAAAAGCGGCGTCAAGGCGCCACCTCTCGACTTATGCTCGATCAATAGCTTGCCTTCCCAAAATACATCGATGAAGCCTTGCCTATTGTTCAGTTTTTTGACCGATTCCTCAAAGCTGGCTACACGAGTTCTGCTGATGCCGAATACCTCGAAAAATTCATTCCAAAAGGTGTCTTTTTCGGCTTTTTCTCGGCTTTCGTCTTTCCATTTTTTGGAAAATGCGAGTGCACGTCTTGTTATTTCGTTCCAACTTAACGCCATGAAACTCTGTCAATTATGCGCATGGAGGGCGGTGTTCAGCTCGATTGCAGCACCATTGGGCATACACTCTATAGCTCCGCTGATGGAGTTGCGGCGGAAGAGCAAGCCCGATTGCCCCGATAGGGTGGCTGCTTTGACCTGTTTTTCTGCCTCAGACTTGGCATGGAGTACATTGACCTGAGAGCCAGCGGTCAGATATAGCCCCGCCTCTATGATACACTCATCACCCAGCGAAATGCCTATGCCCGCATTTGCCCCGATCAGGCAACGCTCACCTACTGAAATGATGGCGCTATTGCCGCCAGAGAGGGTGCCCATGATCGAACAGCCACCGCCTAGGTCGCTACCGGCATTGACGAACACCCCCGCCGAAATACGCCCTTCGATCATGCCCGGCCCGACAGTGCCGGCGTTAAAATTGACAAACCCTTCTTGCATGACGGTCGTACCCTCGCCCAGATAAGCCCCCAAACGCACCCTTGCACCATCGCCAATCCGCACGCCTTTGGGTACCACATAATCGAGCATATGGGGCAGCTTATCCACAGAAAATACGGTCAGTGGCTCTCCAGCACAGCGCATCTGGTAGCGCACCTCATCTACTTTTAGCAGATCTATGGCACCACGGTTGGTCCAAACCACATTGGGCAAGCAGGCGAAAATACCATCAAGGCACACCCCTCGAGGTTTGACCTGCCGTGTCGACAAAAGGTGCAGCTTGAGGTAGGCTTCGGGAACGCTGGCCGGGGCTTCATCGGTTTCGCTGATCACCAAGGCCAGCGGTCGCTGCGATTGAGAGAGGCGCTTGGCATCTTGCGCCAAGGCTTGGATATAGGGTTCTGATTCTATGCTCGATCCCCCCTCTGTAAGGGCATCTGGCCACTTGCTCAGATCACGGGGACTAATATCCAGGCTCACATTACCCCCCGCATAGCCGATCAACTCGGCAATACTTTCGAGTGCTCTTGCTGGAGGGTTGAGGGTTGGGCGCGGATACCATATCTCTAACCACTCACCTGAGCTATTCTTTGTGCCTATGCCAAGACCAATGCTGTGTACCTTTGTTCTCATAAAATTTTGAAAAATAAAAGATTGATTTTTGTAGAGTAGTACTCTTATCCTATCATTTCTGCTAGATTATGGAAAGGTGCGCCTCTTGATGCAAGGATTTTTATCGCTTAGTTGCCCTATGAATGCAGAAAACGCAAACCAGCACACACTAGATGAGCTGAGGCTCTGTTTTGAGGAGTACCTTGAGGCACACTTTCCCCGCCTCGATCCGCGGGTAGGGGTGCTGGAGGATGCAATGCGCTATTCGACCATCAATGCGGGGAAACGGCTGCGTCCTCTGTTGCTACTGGCCGCTCTGCAGGATCTTGGTGTTGAGCATAGGTTGGGTCTGCCTTTTGCGGTGGCTCTTGAGTGTATCCATTGCTATTCGCTGATCCATGATGACCTCCCTTGCATGGACAATGACGACCTGCGCCGTGGCAAGCCGACTAATCACAAGGCCTTCGGTGAGGATATAGCCGTGCTGGCTGGCGATGGGTTGCTGAGCCTGGCTTTTCAGCTTTGCTCAGAACCGATTGAAAAGATTGCTCCAAAACAGCAGTTGCAAGCCATAAACACCCTCGCCAGATTGGCTGGGATCGAGGGTATGGTCGCCGGGCAAGTGGCTGATATGACACGGCAGAGTGTGGAGTTTACCCATAGCCACAAAACAGGAGCGCTTATTTGCGCCTGTGTCCAGATAGCCGGTATAGTGGCCCACCTCCCCGCAGAGCGGCTCACTGCATTGACCAGCTTTGGGCGGGTAATCGGCAAGATCTATCAGATTCAGGACGATGTGCTCGAGTCCAGCCAAGACACCGCAACGCTGGGTAAATCTTCAAGCAGCGACCAAGATAACAACAAGCTGACTTATGTGAGCGAATACGGTCTGCAGGGGGCGGTCGAGATGGCACAAAAAGAGTTCTATGAAGCCATGCTCCCCATCGCTCAGCAGAATATTCAGCTCCCCCTGGTGCTATCGCTGATCCAGCGATTGTATCCGCTTTTGCGCAATGATTAAGCCTACTGGTTCCAGCTCAAGCTAGTTTTGCCCAACACGCCCGAGGCGATCAGCTCTAGGAGTGCAGGGGTACCCGGCAGATCGTCCTGCGAGTCTTCTGCCAGCGGCGCACTTTTAGGAAAGCGCACCCTATAGGCCTCTGACCAGCGGTCTATGAAGGGCACATTATTCTGCAAAAACAGCAGTTCGAGATCCTTTTTTTTCACCTTTTCGAGGCTACTTGGACCCAGCGGGCTCTCTGATCCATTTTTGAGGAAGAGTTTCCACTGTGCATTTTTGGACTGCAACTCCAAAGATTCATTGCTTCCACCGTACACAAACACGATAAAATTCTCGAATTCTGCGATCTGCTTTGTGCGGTTTGCCAGCTCTGCTGTGCGGGCTTGCTCCGTGGATAAACTGCTCTGCGCTAACACCCTTGCATAACGCTCTTGATATTCGGCATTCTGGTGAATCGCATCGATAATCAACACAGGGCGATAATCCAGGTATACATACCCCCTGCGGTGTAGCCGCTTGAGGGTGCTGATGGTTGCCCTTTTTTTGGCATTTGGCTGATCAATCTGCGAGGAATCGGCGATACTCAGGTACAGATTTTTGAGTGTCGAGCAGCCCATCACAGCCGCCAAGCACAATAATAGGGCAATGATTTGGCGGATTCGGCTGGTAGTATTCATTGTGTTATTGAATAACCTTGAACAAAAATTCTTTGAGATGACTGGGGCGACTAGCCAGATTGCGGCAGCCCCGAAAGGTGTTGTACTGCTGGTCAAATACGGCTACCTTCCCTAAAGGGTCTAACATTTCAAGCATTTTGTCTAGAGGGATAAAGCCTTCAGAGTTATAGGAAATGAGGAGAATCTTTGCTTTGCAGGTCTTCAACAGCTCGGCAAAGGCACAGAGTGCCTTGTCTTTGGCGTTGTAGTCCGAGCGTTTCCAGCCTGTGGGAATGCCCGAGACCCGGCTGATCTCCTGAGGACGCCTGTACTGCAAGATCAAATTGAGCATAAAATAGTTGGACCCATAGGGGTGTTGGTTATAGGGCGGGTCAAAATAGGCGATGTCCACCGGCGGAATGCTCCGCACAAACTCCAGAGCCTCCAACTGCGAGACCTGCACTTCCCGCTCAAAGTTGGAAAACACTGGCAAGGGAATGCTAATCGGGGTGCGGATACGCTTGAGGGCGTTGCGCATAGTACCGCCGTATTGCCCAATCCCCTCCTTGTTTTTGTAAAACCCCTTGAACACGCCGGAAGTGTTGGTATGTACCGAGGCTCTTTGCAGCAGCGGGGCAAGCAGGAATGGCTGCACCGCCGCATCTCTTTGTTCTATTTCTTGTCGGGCCGTGTCGATAAACATGGCGTTTTCTCGGGTATAGAAGACCCGATCCTCTCTGGTGATCTGCTGTTCGTCTTTGGGAGCATAGAGCTCGGTGATAAAGCCTGCTCTCGGGGTGTTGGCGGCAACATGATTGACTGCCCGCCTCGCTGCCTCAACCGCTTGCAGATCAACTGTTGATCTATTGGCCTGATAGACCCGATTGAGGTAGGCGCTGTAGGCCTCCATATCGTTGATATAGAGCGTATCTGCCCATTTTCTGGCCATGCGGGAGACCACGCCTGATCCAGCGAACACATCGGCAAAGGAAATAGTATTTTTGCCGAGTTCGGCAATGGCACCCTCCAGCGTTTGCTCGATAAAGGGCAACAAACGCCGTTTGTTGCCTATGTAGGTGATCAGCTGATCGGCGAGGTACTCTGGAGATTCGCCGAGGAGCTCTGGGGTAGAAAATAATTTGAGCTGTCTGCTGGCGGCAAGATCTGGTATTGCCATACTTGTATTCATTATGCCTTATGAGCTTTATTTTTGCGGAAAATTGCCTGTATCTGCCGCAATTCTGGCACACCGAGTAGCCAAGCACCACCGCCATAGATCAGAATACCGCAAATGGCATAGAGTGGATAACGCCCGTACACACTTGATATATTGTGCTGGGTATAGCGCATTATGGGAAGAAGCACCGCTGCCATGATCAGTCCGCAGAGCAGGTGCCTACCCAAGCTAGGGTAGGGCAAGGCCTTTAGAATACCGGGAAAGTAGCGTTCCATAATTGCCAGAAAAATAGCACATTGGGCAATTTGGCTCAGGGTTCCGGCCAAAGCAATACCACTATGCTGAAGGTATTCTGCCAGGGTGTAAGCGCCAACCAAATTGATGATCATAACCACACCTGCCACCTTAACGGTGAGGCTAAAATACTTTGAGGCTTGCAGACTGGTGATGAATATACGATTACAACCAATAAAAAGCACCGCCGGAATCTGGAAGAGCAGGGCAGCCACCGTGAGGCTGTGCGAACGCTCGTCAAAGGCACCGTACCCAAAGAGCATATGCACCAGATCATCTGCTGTGATCACAATTCCCAGCGTTGCCGGTATGGAGACAAAACTCACTAGTCCTATACCCTCTGCAATGATCGACAAAGACTTTTCCTCTTCCTTCTCGACTATGCTCCTCGATAGGGTGGGCAGCAGAACGGTGCTCACCGAGACCACAAAAACCCCGAGTACTAGCTCTGTTAGGCGGTTGCTAAACACTAGTGCACTGAGCGATCCAGTAGCCAGGCCAGTGGCGATGCGGTTGCCGATAATCGTATTGATCTGGTAGATACCCGTACCCACTATGGCTGGGAGCATATATTTGAAGACTTGCAGCGACGGACGCCATGCAGCAGCAAATTCTGCCCGCCGGGCGATAGACAGGGGCGAGAGCGAGAATCCCAAGCGGTAGGCAAAGGGGTACTGGAGAATCAGCTGGAGCACCCCGCCGACCAATGTGCCTGTAGCCAAGCCCCAGACCGCCTCAATACCCAGCCAATGCGCACCGAGCACCATACCCAACACCATAGCGATATTCAAAAAAGAAGGCGTGAGCGCAGGGATAGCAAAACTTTTGTGCGCATTGAGCACCCCCTGGAGCACTGCAGCCAGTGAGATGAACACCAGATACACAAACATGTATTGCGTAAGCCAGCTGGTCAACTGCGAGGTGGGCGCATCAAATCCCGGAGCAAAGACATGGCGGATAAGCGAGGGCGCAAGGAGGATAAAACAGACCGAAATGAGCGTGGTCAAAGCAGCCAAGCACCAAAAAAAGCAGGCAACAAACCCTTGTGTTGCCCTTTTATCTCCTTTTGCTGTTAGATCGGTGAAGGTTGGGATGAAGGCATTGAGCATGGCTCCCTCGGCGGTCAAACGCCGGAACAAATTGGGTAGGCTAAAGGCGAGGTTGAAGGCATCGGCGGCCACACCAGTACCCAGATAATAGGCCTTGGCAGCCTCACGCCCCAAGCCCAAGATACGGCTCAGCAGGGTGATCAAGCTCATGATTCCAGCCGATCGCAAGATACTATGGCTCTTTTTGCGCTGTGGTGGTTGAGGGGTGTTCACAGAAGAAAAGGGCAAAATAGAGGCTGGCTAGCCTTGGCGGATCCATTTCCAAGTTTCCACATTGACAAAAATTTTCTTGCCTCGAGTATCTTTGCTATAGCCCGGATATCCGCTCTTACCGGCGGTACTCTCCAGTATAACGCAGTTTTGGGTATTGATCTGGTAGGAGGCAACCGAGATATCCTTGGGATCGACGCTCGAGTAGCTGGTGGTATACCGAAGGTTGACCCGAACCTCCTCTTCTCCTTCATTGGCAATGATGATCCCGCTACGGGTGTTGGTGCGGCATTCTCTCGAATAGCGGGTAGTGCTTTTGTGCGAACAGCTTTCAAGATAGCTAAAGGGCTTGCCCCGAGTGTATTTGGTGTTCTCTCGCCGTGAGGGTACGGTATAAATAGCCACTGGATAGTTGGCGCTAATCTGTAGCCTATCCACTATATCAAGCACCTGCTGCGAATCGCTACTCAGATAGGTGGAAGAGCCGGGGGAAAGCCGCAGAGTCTTCTCATAGGCGCTCGATTGTTGGAATTTGCGCTGTGCAAATGCCGATATGCGGTCAAGATCCACTCCGCAGGCCAACCCGTAGGCGTGGTTATTGGTGAGCACCATATAGGTTTCTACACCAACATTTTCCAGGTAAGAGTTCATCAAAATGGTCAGGTCTTCGCAGTCGCCACCGCGATTGTTCAGAGTATCATAGGGGGAGCGAATGTAATCTGTATTTCCGAGTGGGTCTTCACGGTATTTGAGCGTTTTGGTGATAAAGTCGTAAATGCGGATGACTTTGCAGGTGGTATCACCAGCCTTGCACTTTTCAGTGAGTCGCTCTGCTTGCTGCTTGAGGGCGCTGTCGGGGTAGGTGATGGCATTCACATAGGGCACAGCCCAGCGCAGATCGTTTATCTCTGCAACCTGTGCTCCATCGAGCAGAATGCGGGTATTGGTGCATGGCTTGATGCGAAAACGCAAACGGTAGCCGTATGCCCGCAGGCTATGGGGGGCATACTCCAGCGTTTGGCTGCCTCCACCGGTAGAACAGCGCACCTGTGCACTCAGGCAACCCCGCCTGGTGGCACCTATAGCCTCTCGGTTTAAGAAGAGGTCGCCATCGTCAACATAAACCGTCTGTCGCCCGCTCTGGTGTAAAACGCAAAATTCGACAGTCTCGGCAGTTTTAGCTCCAAGGGGAGGGGTAGGCAGTACTGCGAGGCAACAGAACAGCAATGCCGAGCAGCTATATCTGCCTAGGCTCAACAGCCGAGCGCCCACCTATGCACCGGTGAGCACATTTTTCATGAGAGCACCAATTTCCGCTGGAGTCGGGGCTACTCGTACCCCCTTGCTCTCTAGGAATGCCATCTTCTCTTTGGCGGTATGGTCATTGCCGGCGATTATAGCCCCGGCGTGCCCCATGCGGCGTCCGGGAGGGGCGGCCTGTCCGGCGATAAAGCCCACCACCGGCTTGCTCATCTCTGATTGGGCGAATTCTGCGGCTTGCTCTTCGGCATCTCCGCCTATCTCACCGATCATAACCACCGCCTCTGTATCTGGGTCGTTCTCAAAGAGGCGCAGAGCGTCGGTAAAACTGCAGCCATTGACCGGATCACCACCTATACCAATACAGGTCGATTGCCCCAGCCCAACGCTAGTCAACTGGTCCACCGCCTCATAGGTTAAGGTTCCCGAGCGCGAGACCACCCCCACTGTACCGGGCTTGTGGATATTGCCGGGCATTATCCCAATTTTGGTCTCGCCGGGGGTGATGATCCCCGGACAATTTGGGCCGATCAGAAACGAGTTGGAGCGATCGAGCGCCGCCCGTACCCTGACCATATCCAAAATAGGGACGCCCTCGGTAATCGCAACGATCAGGGCTATTTCAGCTTCTATAGCCTCAAGAATCGCATCGCCACAAAATGGCGGCGGAACAAAAATAAGGCTACAATCAGCGCCTGTAGTTTCCTGTGCTTCTCGCACCGTATTGAATACCGGGCGATCAAGGTGCTGCTGTCCTCCTTTGCCCGGGGTAACACCACCAACTATTTGGGTGTGTTCATAGGCCATGCACTGCTCGGCGTGCAGCGTGCCCTGCATTCCCGTAAATCCTTGAACAATAATTTTCGTATTGCGATCGACTAAGACACTCATGTTGTATTTTTAAGCGGAGTGATATGAGGGTTGTGAACCATAACCATTGGCATAACCATTGGCGGTTATTCGGCAGAGGGTTTATTGGGAAAGCGAAATGGCCTTTTGGGCAGCTAAGGAAAGGTCTGTTTCCATGGTCAAAGCCCCGCTGTAAGGCGAGTTGTTGACTATCTCAACAGCCTTTTCAGCGTTAGACCCTCGCAGACGCACAACAATAGGAATCTGCACATCAAGCGCCCCAAAGGCTTGGATTATGCCTTCAGCTATAATATCGCAACGCACAATACCCCCAAAGATATTAACCAGAATACACTTTACGTTGGGATCAGCGGTGATGAGACGAAAGGCATTTTCTACCCGCTCTGCGGTTGCTGTGCCGCCGACATCAAGAAAGTTTGCCGGTGATCCGCCATAATGCTGCAAAATATCCATGGTGCCCATGGCTAAACCAGCCCCATTGACCATACAGCCAATAGTGCCATCGAGCTTGACATAGTTGAGGTCGCAGTTCTCAGCCTCTGTCTCGGTGGGGTCCTCTTCGCTCAGATCACGCATTTCCAGCACATCTGGGTGGCGGTAGGTAGCGTTATCATCAAAGGTCATTTTGCAATCGAGTGCCACAATCTCATGCTCTGCTGTAATCAACAAGGGGTTGATCTCCAGTAGAGAGGCATCTTTTTCATTGAAGACCTGGTAGAGCTTCATGAAAAAGGCGGTTGCCTTGCGGATCAGTTTGGGGTCTATTTTGTGCAGCTCCAAGCCAAATGCCAAGCGTTGCGCTTGAAAAGGAGATAGTCCCAGCGCTGGATCAACCACCTCTTGCAGGATTTTCTCTGGAGTTGTTGCGGCAACCTCTTCTATGTCCATACCCCCCTCGGTAGAGGCGAGGAGCATCACCTTTCTTGATCCGCGATCCACCAGAGCAGAGAAGTAGAGCTCTTTTTTGATATTCAGCCCCTGTTCTATAAGCACAGTGTTTACCCGCTGCCCTGCGCTGTCGGTTTGTGGCGTCACCAAATCCATACCCAGTATGGCATCGGCATGATGGCGCACCTCTGCTTGATTTTTGCAGACCTTAACCCCGCCGCCCTTGCCCCGCCCGCCGGCGTGGATTTGCGCTTTGACTACAGCAACACTGGTGGGCAACTCGGCGGCGGCCTGGACCGCTTCTTCGACCGACTGCACCGCTCTCCCTTGAGGAACGGCTACACCATAACGAGCAAGAATGCCTTTGGCCTGATATTCATGGATTTTCATTGGTTATACTGGAGCAGGGGTTGAGCGTAGAATTTTTCTGGGGACAAGAGTGCTTTTGCTTGGGTATGAACTGTAGAAGATTACATCATGTGTGCGACCGCAGCGTTCAACTCTTTGACCGCATCGATAGAGACCTTGAGATTTTCCTTTTCGCTTTGGGTAAGGGCAACTTCTATGATCTCTTGCACCCCCTTTGCGCCTATTTTAATCGGAACACCGACAAATAGGTCTTCTGCTATGCCGTAGGCACCATTGGTCACCTTGGCGGCAGCAGGCAGGATACTCTTCTTGTCGTGCAGAAAGGCTTCAGCCATCTGCACCGCAGAGGCGGCAGGGGCATAATATGCCGATCCGGTTTTCAACAGCCCGATAATTTCGCCACCACCTTTGCGGGTGCGGTCGACGATTTCCTCAAGGCGTTCGGCGGTTATCTTGCCCTGTGCTACCAGATCAGCCAGACTTACCCCGGCTATGTTGCTCAATTTGGTGAGGGGAGTCATGGTGTCGCCGTGCCCGCCGAGTACATAGGCTTGAACCTGCTGCACGGAAACATTGAACTCCCAGGCTAAAAAGGTACGAAAGCGTGAGGAATCGAGCACTCCGGCCATACCCACGATCATCTTGTCGCTGAGCCCTGAGTAGTGCTGGAGTAGGTTGACCATGATATCAAGAGGATTGGTGATACAGATCACAAAGGCACCCGGGCAGTTGTTTTTAATACCCTCGCCCACAGACTGCATAACCTTAGCGTTTATGTCCAACAGGTCGTCTCGGCTCATCCCTGGTTTGCGGGCTACCCCGGCAGTGACTATAACCACATCAGCATCGGCTATATCCTTGTAATCATTGCTGCCTATCACGCTGGCCTCAAAGCCTTCCACCGGGGCACATTGCGCCAAATCCAGGGCTTTACCCTGTGGAATGCCTTCGCTTATGTCAAAAAGCACCACATCGCCAAGGTTTTTCAACAAACAAAGATGGGCGAGAGTTCCGCCAATGTTGCCCGCTCCAATAAGGGCTATTTTCTTTCGTGCCATTGCTTTATTTTCTACAAATTATGGGTTAATAGACTATAGGTGATTCTGCGGACTAAAACGATGAGCCGGGCTGTTTGAGAAACTCAAGCTCTTCTGTTGTTGATGGTCTGCCGAGTATAGCATTGCGATGCGGATAGCGTCCGAATCGATCTATGATCGCCTTGTGCCGCACTTCAAAATCAAGGGATCGCTCCATACCAGGGGTGGCAAAGAGGCGCATCGCCTCTTCATGAGGTTCCACTTCCTCGCTGTGCATGTAGGGCATGTACAAAAAAGTGCGCTCAGGCAACTTTAGATCCTGATCCAGCCCCTTCTCGACTGCTTGCCGCGCCAAACGCAGTGCACGGGCATCTTGGGCAAAAGCGGCCGGTGTTCCCCGAAAAACATTGCGGGAGAACTGATCAAGAATAATCACTTCGGCGAGTATTCCCCTCGCGCTGCCATGCCAATGCGCAAAGGCTCCGCGCGCTGCCTGCTCTATATGCCCCGCAAATCGCTGGTCAACGAGCGCATCAAACTCAGGTGAAGACGAATACCACTGCTTTGGTTCAACTTCTTCAAACCAAAACGTCAGAATTTCGCTGTACTCAGTCCAAGATGGAGATTCGGATTGGGTCATGCCTTAAGCAGAAGTAAGCGTAGAGTTTTTCAAAAACATGCCAGAGCAGACTCCAAACCCTAACAGGCCTGCGCTACTATGGCAAGGCAAGAGGCAAAAATGTGGGTTCTGGATATTGGAAGCACCACAAAACACAGAGACTCTGCCGTGCCGAACACCCGCTTGGATCACTGTCATTGCAGTTTCTCGTCTGCCACCGCAGGGTAGGGGCTTTTTTCGCTGATCTCTGCATAGGTATGGCTTTCCACAAAGCGAGCAGAATCGGTAATCGCCCTAAAATTGCTATTGGCAGCAACCGGTTTTGGCGCAAATGGCTCCAAGGGCAGGTCTTTGCCGTAGGTCGCCGCCACGAACACACGGCGGCTGTTAGCCAGGAAAATACTGCGGTACAGCGCAACCAAAGATTCTTGATCCCAGCTTTTCAAGGCAGCCAGGTACTCATCATCAAAGATAAATGAGCGATCCTTGTCTGCTATGGCTATACTATAGTCCTCTGTCGCCTCCGAAAAACTTTCTGGAGGCTGCTCTCCCTCGTTTATCATAGCCTCTATCACAGCGTCTATCTCGGCGGGGTCAAGGCGGGCTAAACGGCCGCCAAAGTTGTGCAAAAAGGTATCGATCCGCTCAAAAATATAGTTGGGGGCATAATCGGGCGACTGTATAACCACACCCATCTTGGGAACAGCCCCTGCCGTATTGGCAAAAGACTGCACCAGATAGCCCAATTGCTCGTTGGTGCGCAGCTGGTTGTAAAAATACGACCTCATCAGACCGCCCAAAATATCAGCACCAGCGCTATGCCGCAGAGAAGGGTTGGGCAGGTGGAAGCTGGCATAAACAGCAGAATCGCGCGCATTACCACGCACCGGTAAGACATAACGATCGTGCCGATCGAGCACCAAAGATTTATCGGCGTGAGTAGAGCGATCCTCCAGCGGCTTAAATTCCTGTTGTGGCGTGGGGGCGATGCTGGTGCGAATCATATCTTCCAACTCTCGTGCCTGCTGCTCTTTTATGTTGCCGTGTATGAAAAGAGACAGGTAGCCCTGCTCAAAAATGGTCGCGGCATGGGCCAGGGTTTCTTCTCGGGTAATAGAGCCTATGGTCTCCAGATAACGCTGGCGGTGCCAAAAGGGGGTATTGGTGACCGTGGCTTTTTCGTATTGCGCAAGCCGTGCCGCACCGGACTGTTCTATGTTGGCGTAGCGTTGCTCTAGGGCGTACTTAAAATCTTCAAAACGCTCCTCGCTCACCTCTGGTGCTTTCCAGACGGCCAGCTGTTCCTCGAGCAGCAAACGCAGGGGTTGTGCATACCCAGACATGCTCAGCGAAAGTCCGCTTGTCCCTCGTCGTTGCGCACTCTGGGTGTCAGCTAGGGAAGCGGGGTATTGGTTTTTGATAGTCATCTCATCCCAGATCATGGTCAACAGCTCTGATTTTATCGCATACTCGGGACTAAGCGCATAGACCGCCGGCGACTCAAAGTTGAGAGTTAAGGCAATCTTGGGCGTTTTGAAGACTCTATCCTGCAAAAACCAAAATTCACCGCTCTGGTCGTGCCGTAAAAGCAGCGGCAGCACCTCTTCTGTCTCTGCAGCATAAGATTCGGCTAAGAGCTTTACATTCTCAGGCAAAAATGGGTTTTGCTTGGGCATGAAGAAGGCACGGGCCAGCGCAGCATCACCACGAGTGCTCTCAATTTTGGCCAAGCGTTCGGCAGAAATATCCGATCGGGTGTATCCTGTGCCATACCAGCGTTCGGTACTTTCTGCCAGCAAGTCTGGATCACTGATCGCAATCAGCATATTTTCAGGGTCAATACTCGCAGCAAATGCTCTCTCCTTTGCGGCATCAAACCTACGGTACAAATAACCCGATTGGAGTATATCCTCAATGGCTACCTTACGCATTCTGCTGGCAATAGCAATGGCGGTGCCCATAGCATCCCACTTT
>JBAHVQ010169284.1:0-19082 GCA_036872915.1 Nanipora kamurai
GCCCCACTAGCCACTGCTAGCCTTGTGTATACATAAAAATAATAAACATAGATAAAATTCGTTGTGTTTCTAACTCAGGGTGGTAAAATCTGTCATGGAATCAATATTCTTGTCTAAACGAGAATGCCAGATGAGTTTGTTATTTATAATGCTGTATCCCTTCACCCTTACACGTGTTGCCAAAATAGGTTATAGGTTTCACTACATGAATTTTTTTTAATATCATGTTAAATTGATTAGACATATGACAAAACTTTGCCCAATTACCCACTCTAGAACTTCTCCTGGTTGTAATTGTCTCTACAGTGCTTGTTTTATCGCACTGTGTGACAGTGAAACAATGGGTGTTTATCTTCATTGCCTTACAAGTTTTGTGGGCTCAATTCCTGTCTACGGCTCGGAAATAATTTTTCTGAGATAACAAGCTTGACGAACGTTTGCTAGTCGTCTGAACTAATATTTATTACTGGTGAACGAAATTTTCGAGTATCAGAATCATCAGTCAATCGAGACCAGTTGCGAAAAAAGCAATAATAAATATTATTTCATGTTATCGAGTATGAAAGCCAAATATTCTTTGAGCATCTCGTCGCTCTCGGCAACGGCCTTAGTAGGACGCGTACGGTTGCCAGAGCACTGAACTAGATTTGCAGGGTCGCAGGTTTGATTCCCAGCCGGAGGCCCTAGAGTTGCATTTTTCGCAACTGGTCCGGGTTCGGTCTTAAAATATCATTCTGACTCTGGAAAATTTCCTTCACCGATATTAAATATGAATTTATTTAAGTCTGGCTAATTGTAGTAGTGCTACATTTCTATAATTACTTCTCATAAATAAACCACACCAATTACTTGGGCAGGCTTTCAATTTTATAAATTTCTAATATATTCTCACAAGATAAAGTAAAATTGCTACCATTCCCATAAGATTTAAATACATGAAAATGAGCTCAATATATCTGAAGACCAATCGTTAAATTTCAATCCTTCACCCTAAAGATATTTTTCCCAGATGGCAGCCATAATAGTCACGTGACACCATTGTTATCGAAAGTTTGGACATACAAAATTGAAATTTCAAACGACATACAGATTTTCTTTTGCCTAAGGCTTAAATATTCCCATGAAATAGTTCTTTTTGTATGCGGTCCCCAAGTATACAGAGACTAAAAAGGCAATTACACAACAAAAAAAAAATAAAAGGCCTTTTTAATATTATCGATATCGAGGTTTAATTTGTAATTTTCATAAAATCAATCGAATAGCCGCAAATACATGCCCTGCATTTTCCCGCTCTTTCAAATTCCATCCCATTTTATCAATTCAAACACCATACATTGTCTCCATAATACTCGTTTAGTACATTAGCGCAACAATTTCGTCATAATCATGGTCAAACGTTTCTTTCTAGTTGCCTGATTAGATGGGAAGATCAATGATAACATTTCCAAGGTGTGAAAAGTCCTCAAAATATACTTTCTGTTCCTTTCTATACGCCTACTTTAACAGGGTTAGTAATGTCTAGTTACTGTTGCGGCAACTATTATTAGGGGCCTTAAGATCTACGACGTCATCTTCCGACGACGACGTCCTTTAAACGAAATAACTTTTCATGCAAACAAATAGAAGGAATAATTTTAAATCTCCAGAGTATTCTCAATACCGTCGTCGTTCTGCACACAACGCCAATCAGACCATTTTAACGTCTCCAGGACGACGTCAGATCGCGAAGGGAACTAAAAGCTGTTGCTAAAGATTGGATTTAACCCGCGACTGCAGTCGTTTTAGGGGAGCTGGAGCGCTTTAGAAGTCTTCAAACGAGCCACAAATATCAATCACGGTGGTCAATTAACCGTGGTTTCTTTAAATGATGAAAATTCTAAACGACGTCGTCGTTGAAGTTGACGTCCTAGATCTTAAGGTCCCTATTAACTCATTTATGGCCGGGTGCTGTGACGTAACATTTGAAACCATTTTTTTCGGCAAACTGAATTAATGGGCCGTCAACATTTTGTGAGCTTGAAATCCAAGCCAATCCAAAATCTCGACTATCCAATTTACCTCGGACTTGATGAAAGCACAGAAAATTCAGTTTCTTCTGGGTTGTCTGTGGTGGAAGTCGAGTGAATACTGAATCTTGTGAGGATGGATCGCTTAACTTGAGTCAATCGTTTTCATGTACATAATAAAGTGAGAGCTAACAGGAATGAATCGAAAACTAATTAATATTTCTAAGTTCATCATGCCAACTGGTGACGTGTTTTAAGAGGTCTCGTGACTTTAACCTATTGCTCAAAAAATGGTAATCTTAACCAATATCTGCGATAGGCCATAAAGATTGGAAACGGCAACGCTAATTCTGGTGGTAAAAGCAGAGATGGAAGAAAGTACACTTTTGAGATACAATATTAAAATAGAATAAATGAGAAGCAGAAGCATGTATATTTTCTTACTATCGTACATCCCTCTTTAGTGTAATTCAAGTGGCCAGGGCAAAATCTTAGATCATTTCATCATGATCTTTAACAAGCGATTTCTCATTTGTTTGAAAACATAAAATTATCTATGTATATCTACCACGCTCATTTGCCACCCGGAGCTGCGTTAGGTCGCGAGAAATAGTGTTCAGTTATTTCACAGGCCCACTTAAAGTTTCAGTGCACTGTATCCGTGATCATATACATCAAGATGGAACTGTTTATATTGGTACATAAGCGAACTCCTATTTTTTTCTCGACGGTAGGCATACAGGTCATTCGAAATTGGATAAGATTTCTGAGAAACAAATGTTGAGCTGTTCGCCACTGTTCGAAACATTCCTTGATTTCGTGACATTGCGTCACATGACATAAGTCATTGTTACAGACTTTAGCGTGGTAGTTCAACAGCAACAACACATTCTTACAAACTTTACATTTTTCACCCGTGTCCATTCCTCGACGGCATGTATTGAAATGTCTCCAGACTTTTTTCATTCTAAAGCATGTTTTATACTGACAGTTTTCCTCAGTACATTTACTTGAATGATCAAGAGCCTTTATACATTCGTTTATGGTCACTTTTCTCCTTTCAGCTTCCTCCCAGCAACTATTTTTTGTAGTACCAATTTCTGTCGTCCTTAATATTTGCTTCATTTCATTATGTCTGGTTATTCGCTGCTCGAAGGTCACTGAAGTTTCGGAAGAACGACGCATCTATGCAGTGAAATAAAACAAAAACTCAGGTTACAGTTGTGGATTGGACAATTTTATTTCCACACCGTTACTCAGTTGACCACACATAGTCAATGTGACTGTGCCAACAGAAGAATTTGCAATATGCGACATACAGCATCGTTATTAGACACGATAATACAAAACTACGTCATATTGGTAACATATGCAATAAATACATTTCGCTATTAAGTGTAAGGTAAATCCAAAGAGTTAACGACCATATGCCGAAATTAGAATCTTCAACAAAACGCTAATCGACGTTATGATTTGGACCAGTAAAAAATAGACAGAGATATACAAAGTCGATAACTTGACGCGATCACGCGAAGATGAATAATAGTGTCGGAAGGTGGCAGTAATTTTATCTGTTAAAAACGGTATATCATTGACGCTAGGCACATATATAAGAGTAATTCTCTCATCTCACCTTTCGTTCGTGGCAAAAAGAGTCATTAATTTCCCAATTGTTAGACCGTTTTAAATGAGATTTCATCTTCCCCAGCCACAATATGCATGCAGCTAATTGCGGAGTACCTCGATATATATTATCTCTGAATCAATTTACATTCACAAGAACGCCCACATGTTGACATATAAGTGATCACGTAGGATTCAAAGTGACAGATTCAAGGATCGTTGTATCTTTCAAACTGCCGTATTTACATAAGACCCGGAGTAAATGTTCAGCTCTTCGTAAGTCGAACCAAAATTCGAATGACCTAAACCTTCTGAATTGCCGGTCATTCTCAGGGTAACATGAAGAGAAATTTCGTATGTGACCTACACAGCGGAAGTCAGTTTTTTTAGTGTAGGTTAATCATGAAATTTTCTCCAACCTTTTAAAGTAGGGCTTTTGATTCATTTTAATTATGATCGGATAACGGACACGTCAACATTTGACTTTGATGCAATGCCAGGTTAAGCTGTAAACATAATGATTCACTCTTAAAATAGCTTTCGAAACGTGGCTTATTTCCTTTGACAATACCAACGTACGTGCCACCACAATCACTGTTCATGCTCGAGTCGAAAGTAAATCCGCGATATGGTATTCGGTCAGTAGGTGTCTGGCGTGCATGTAGTTAAACTGTCGAAGTGATGGACACTTTATTTCAGTGATTTTTTTCCAGTTTAAGGAAGAAGGGGCGAGAATGGTCCACTCCAACACTCAACAGGGTATGTTTTCCATTGAATAAACCACTATTGTAAAGCTGGGGGAGTGCCCATTAGGCTTCAGCATACAATAGTAATCAATAGGTCACTTGCACAAAGAAGTCACGGGACCTCAAACCTTTTAAAATGTACTACATACCATGTGATATTGTTTGAGTCTTCGAAACTTAATACCTTAGGAAATCTTGCTGATCAAACTGTAGAACGCCATGGATTCAGAAAGTACAAATACAAATTAACGTCTTCAAAACTTGTTATTGGCTTAGAGAAATATGTAATATTATATCTAGCCAAGTGCACGAAAAACTTCTTCACAAGTGCTTTCTGCACTCAAACCAGAAGAAACCGGTAAAGAAAGGTTTTTATTTTCATTATTTAATGATTGATATATAATGATTACACATCTGGGTTTATCTATGATACATCCCTTAAAGACGAAGCTATTCTCAAGGGAAAAGCAAGTAACTGAATAGAACTGAGAAAGAATTATAGTTCAAGAGCATTTATATTAGTATTATTATTATTTATATAAACCACAGGTAAACCTTCCCTTTTTTGCTTCCTTATAGGAAAATATAACAAAGTCTTATACTTACACGCGACTATCGGGAAAGGGTTTCGCTTTGGTAATATAGCTAAGATCTGTTTATTTAATGAAGTGCTTCATTGTAATTAAATGCAAGAAGTTTATCTCTATGAATCTCTGGATCTTGCATATATATTCTATGTATTTATAATTTCAGCTTTATTCTAGAAGTTGTTAAGAGAACTGATCAGCATTGTATAGAATGCTTTAACTCGGTCTGACAATGTTGGAAGACTATTTTGATCAATAAAATAGTTGCCCTTACGACAACGGTTTAACATTATGAGGACATTGAAAAGTACAATTTTTAAACTAAATAACTACGATATTTTATCTTAATGTCCTTCATTCTCAATCTCTCTAACTTTTCTAGTTTTTTTAGTAGTAGTCTACAGGCGTTCAGGTAAGTAGCTGTCGCAGCTTCTAACATTTCAGTTGACGAATTTGTTCATTCATGCGTGCACTTGTTGGGAACAATCGATATTTCTTCGCGGAATGTCAGTGTTCGCTGAACGTCGAATTGTTTAAACGCGAGAGACAGCCGTTCCAACTTGTATACTCTCATCGCTCGGGCTGTCCTCGGCAAACTGCAAGTGAGATTACTTCCACGTGTGTCAATAGAATGAAGCATTATAATTTGAAATAAATTAATAATCATATAATAAAAATGTCTTAAAACAATATTATTTTGAAAACCTCAATCATTAAATAAGTCATATATTTGATATGTTTGGTAAAAGAAAAGGAACTTTGCACTATAAAAAGAGCAGTTTTAAAAAGTTAGGAGGGTGCATGTGGCTCTAATGTCACTTGGTTCCAACGCGTCTGCGTGTAGTTATCATGTGAATAAAAATATAAACAAATATAAAAAGTCATACTTAATGGTGGATAGTGATGAAAAGGCTGACAGATCACCAAACTACTCAGTCTGAACCATTTTACCTTTCTTTTTACCTGCGATAAAAGTATTACACGTGCAGTCACATTTCTCAAACGTATTTCGGCAAGAACGATTAAGGATTTCGTCGGATTCATGATGACTTAGTCGTCGAGGAAAAATTATAGTCATCCCTTATTCGGTAAGACCAACCTCTATGTCACCCGTTCCTGTTTCAAAACACATGAAGTGAAATTCTGAGACGTTATAATACAATAAACGAGGGTTAAATGTTCTTCTTGGATCTTTTCTTGTTATTGCAGATGGAGGGTTTGAATAATATTTTGTTGGTCAATTACTGCCAATAAAATTGCATACCTAGCTATGTTTGGTGCTAAGAAATGTAATTCTGCACGCTATTCTCCAGTCCATACCTTTCTTTTCTCCCCTGCTTGTTTTTGGCCGGCAAAATGGGGGAGCTTACAGAATCACCCAGCTGGAGAGTAGTAAAACATTTTAATAACATATTTTTGCTTATAACCAATTTTATTTACCCACCACACCTATTTTCAATTGTTCCCAATCGGTTTTGGTATTTTAGTGGAGACCTAAATCGTAACGTTGGTGGCGGCATTTGATTTTCTTCCCTGGAAATGGGGGAAAGGCATATATGCCTTAATAAAAGGGCTGAAAACTCTCTTATTCATTCAACGACAATTTTCATTCTCCAGTTTGAGCAATAATGATGAATATTATGGTCTTGCTTTGTCTTTTTTGACAGATAAAATTAAGCATTTCTTTCCTTTCTCATTATATTTACTTACGTGTCCGAAAATATTGCTGTCAAAAATTATTGAAATCTTAAAATTTACATTGTATAATATGGGTAATCATCGCACGTGAGGCAAAAGGTCTAAATTTCTAAATAGTTCAAAACTATCAATTGTTGTACATTTCATTGAAAACCTCTTTCCATAAAATCACAATGAAGTAGAAATGAAATCTGTTTATGTGATACGTTGTTGCACCAGATGCACCTACTGATAAAGAAGAAGGAATAGTTTAGAAATGATGAAGAGAAGAATCAACAATGTCAAAGTAAAAACGCTGACAGAACGACTGTCATCTTTCCGTTTATTAGTCAAGGGCTATTGTCCTCAGTCCTTTAAATAATACTTTTGGAAAAAGTGAAGTTAAAGTTTGCTTGACGGTAAAGAATCAGACTACATTACATAGAAGAACGTGTGTGTAAAGGCATCTCGTTAAGTCGTTGATCAATCCCGCGTCCAAGGTTTGACATGTGGGACAGAAATCACGTAAATTAGAGATCCGAGTGAAAGAACATTATGAGAGAATAAAATGAAGACAACATCGTTAGCCTCAATACATCCACTCGTCAATGACGCACATCAACGGCTACTGGAGTAAATTTCACCATACTTAGAAAGGTTGACTACGATTTTGACCGTGCTTTTAGTGGCATTTTGTATTGATAAATCAAAACCATCATTGTAATCTAAGCCTGATCTTGTCAGTGTAATGTCATTGTAAATATGTTTTTTTTGGTCGCAGGTATGTTTTACCTGTAAATTATTTCTTAACAAGTACGTAAATGTAATTTTTTATTGTACTTATAGTTTTATGCACCATTGGGATTTGAACATTCATACAGTAATGTATGAATAATGTAAAGTAATTTATATTTTAGACTCTACTTAAGACGTGAACTTTAAAATATTTGTCACAACCTGTCATGGCTCAACGATGGGTCGAAACTTGGTCTGATAGAACTTTTGTGAACAAGCTATTTCATGGTGATTATAGGATTATTTAGTCTCTATTGTATTCTCTCTAGATAAATTCATTTCCTACCGTCCCGACTGATTTAAATGCATCGTTTCAGCACAATATACTTAATAATGTTCGGTAAATTTTTTTGCATCTCTACTTTTTTGATCAACCTAAAGGTATTTTTTCAATATAACAGCTACAATAGTCAAACTATGGAGATTTAAATTTCAAATTATATAAACTTTCTTTTGCCTAAGTTTTGAAGATTCGCAGGGAACAGTTTTTGAAATATGGGTCCTAAGAGCACAGAGACTGATAAGGCTACGAAACAAAAAGAAAACAAAATGCCTCTTTAATACGAAAAGGGTTAAGGAATTGTGGAAAGTTTGGAGTGGGAAAATTAATATTTTGAGCGAGGGCCTGGCCTCCTTTGGTCAACTCAAAGCCCACGCCACTTGGTCAATTTAAACACGTTTATTCTGTAATGTTCGTTCACGATTAGATGATTGTATAATTTCTTGGGTTCAACAATTTAACCAAAATCATGGCTGAACTTTTCTTCATGGCTGCCTGACCAGAGAAGAAAGTTCCTTGTTAACTTTTCACAGCAGATGAATATTTTCAAAATGAGCATTTGCAAGGAGGACCGTATACCATGACGTCCATTTTAAGAGGTTTGAAGTCAAGAGACTTCTAAAGTTAAAGTTCCTTTGTTTATCCTGGATAACCCTATTAGCTAAACTACGCTGTTCTCCCTAGAGGTCCAGTAAGGGTCATCCCTCCCGGGTCTAGTGTTACTGCAGGAGGAAAGCAGTTTACGCGGAGAAAACCTGCGATATTTGGTAGAGTCAAACTGGGCAACACTCGTCTCACATCTCACCAAGGGAACTTTAACAAGAAAACTCTATTTATACGTCGTCTAATGGCATGATGAACTCAAAAGCTGCCAGGTCTGATTTGACGTGATCTGAAATTTATATAGTATTTCGTCTTATTCATGTCCACTGCAGTATTCACTTGACTTCTATCATGTCCCAAGTCAGTCAAGATTTTCGATCGGCTTTAAATGTCAATTTGACACAATCTAAACAGCCCCTTTAGTTCTAACTGGCAATAGAAATGGTTTCACAAGTCGCACAACAAACGGGATTACCCGAAACGAACGGGTGACTTAATAGTTAATCTTCCTCTTTTTGTAGTATTCCTTTGTAATAACATTTTGCCGAAATTTCCTTTTGTATATACAGATCCAATTCGCGACTAAGACACCTCAGTCCAATATATTTCCACTGGTACCATCTATTTCTTTCGTTTCCCGAGTCTCTTTCACAAGTCTCCTGCCCGTGCGGCCTACCAGGAAATGCCTGCGGAAGAGGTAGGTTTGAACCTGGGAATATCAATGTTTGGGAAAGTTAATCGTCGATCTAGGTGGTAGGTGTAACTACCTGAACAGATGTTGGATTAAGTTTTATTAGTTGCAATACGATTTACTTTGGGGTAGTATTAGTGCATATGAACTTTGCTGAGGAATATATAACTCTTGCAATGAAAAGCATGAGAGCAAAAGAAATTTCGGCAAAACTGATATTACAAAGGAATAACTCTTTAGAACACAGGCTATATATTTTCCTGAAGAATTATTTTATATCCTCAGGCATATTAATTACGTTTTACCTACCCGATTGCTCAAGCGTGCACTTATCAGTGCCATGCATTTTCATGTCCATTATTTGTCGAGTCATTTGTTCCAGGACATGCACGAAGTAATTAATTAATTGTGCCAACCTTAGCATCTAACACGTCGAATTTAATGTTCTTCTTTCGGATTAGCTGATTTAGCTCATCGGCTTGTTTTTCAGGATTCGTTTGCTCAGGTTTACCAGTCATGAACCGTCCTACTTTGATATGTTCTGATCGGCTAACTGTGTTAAAAATCGACCGTACATATACGCATTCCAAATTCACACAAAGGCTGTTAAAAGAATTCCATTGTTTCCTTACAATATACAATCAGAATTTTATGAATTAACTTTCTCTTATTCAGGACTAGGTCAATTGTCTTCCCTACAACAGGACCCAGATCTGCGACACTGTAAACATAGTACATTGCATCATCATGTGAAAATTGTTACTGCCTCCCCTCGGGGAGGTAACACACAAATCTCGGATTGCTACACGCTTTTGTCGCGTCCATTCTTCCTGCCGACCTTTATAAGCCTGCCATAAGCTCGATTTTGTTAAAAAGGATGTATGTATGTTGTGCGCTAGACGATCTTAATCTGTCGCTTATTGGCGCAGGCCAGAAGTAACATGGGCCCTTTCTATGGAACCCTATAAGCCCTTTCTATCTTTCTGTTATAGGCTGTTTATTCCACTAGGCATAAATACACTGTTAGGATGAACTTGAGAAAATATTTTTAGTTCGTCTGATAATGAATACTTCGTTTTGATGGATAACAAGTGTTCATCTCTTTGTGTTTGTCGTCCATTTTGCCGATGGATAGAGTCACAACATACTTACAGCTTTGCCGACCAAGTAAAGTGGAGAGGGATCAAAGACACACCTTCGGACAATATTCCCCTGGTATGCACCCAACCCGAAGTTTATTGGAGATATGTTGTTCAAGGGATTTATATAAATTAATAAACAATTTGTATCATAATTGACATTTTGATAAAAGAGGATTGTAAAAAAATTTACACCATACAGTGTTCCTCTTGTAGAGCTTAACTAATAGGCATTCTTTAAGTCACGGATGACAACAGGAAAAACTGTAAATAACAGAGACGTTAAGCAATACTCGTTTTTGAACTTTCGTGGGCGTATTCTCCCAGTAGAGTAAGAACAGTTGCGTGCGTAATTGCTCGACCTTGTTTACGCTTCCCTCTCGCAAATCTCAACTCGACGTTCTTATGTACCACATCATTCACAGGCCAAAACAATTCGCGTGGTAAGAATAACAACTTGGCAAACTTGAATCACAGTCGTTGTGAAATTACGTCACGTTTTAAATTACCACTATCGTACTATAAAGAGCACGTACAGCTGGGGGCGTAGAAAGCAAGTTCAAGATGGAGGTGGCAGAGGCTTTATGAGCACTTGTTAACGAAAAGGACCCCCTCAAATAGATGACATTTTTTTTAAAAGAAAAGGGAATCTTCCACAATACAAAATTATTAACAAAGTTAAGAAGGCCGTAATATCATCAGGATCCTACACCACTGCGCGTAGTTGTGTGATTAAAACTTAAAGTAAATATGAATGCTTATGCTCAATGGCGGATAGTATTCAAAGTTGTAACTAATTACTAAATATCTAACCTCGTTTTTAAAAACCGTTTTAAGACCTTTCTTCAGTACGTGAAAATGCAGTAAAAGAATGACACGTGACTTTACATTTCTGAGGCGTATTTTAGTAAAAACCATTAAGAATACCCATTCAAGTATTTAAAACAGTGTTGCGTAGGCCGTGTTGAACGATGTGTATAAAGCCAAATGGTTCGGGAGCTGCTAAAACTTTCAAATAGTAAAATTGATAGTAAATAGTTTCCATTCGTAACCAGGTAAAGATGTCGTGAATAATGTGTAGAGCTACTCTGGTATATTTTAATTAAGATAAGTGTTTATCTGTGTGAAGTTTTCCATTAAGATACGATTGATAAAAGTGTTAAGTTGAAATGGAATAACCACATAGAGTGTTTATCTCCCTTAAATTATATATAGTAATATAACCCAATCCACAAATTATAATTCAAACAAAATGAAGGTGTACAAAAAGTGAACAGAACAAAAGTAAAATAAATTGTTTCTTAAACAACCACAAAGAACGTCCCCAAAAAAGAAAGCCACGTGAACAGAGTGTTTCTAACAACCAATGCGAAAACCGAAAAGCCCAATATCAGTGAAGCAGAATGTTTCTCACTAGCAACAAAGAATGACAGAACAAACTTGAAAGAGCAATGAGATACAACTGTAGATAAATGTAAATAATCAAACTTAAAGTAAATTTTCGAACAAATAAGTAACAATTCTTAACTTGAAGTTTCTTTTGACTAAGTTACTAGTCAGAAAGTGTGCCCAACGTTTCGACACAAAGTTTTATTGTCTTCATCAGGGGTTGGAATGGTCGACTGGGGAACGTGGTTGTTTAAGAAACAATTTGCTTCACATTGTGGCTCTTACGGAAGTACATAAGCCATGTCAAACTGAAACTGAACCAACGCACAAGGAAACACAAGGAAGTTAAGTTCTTGGCTCAGATAGGGATGAAGAAGTTATCATAAATCCAATAAAATTATTCATTGTTTTAACCAAAACAGTTTAGAGTTACACAGACGAGTATCATATTTAGCTGAGCTAGGTACTTAATAGGAAGTTTAGACAAGCTGCGACGACGACGGTATTAAATAAAGAACCTTGTTTTTTAGAATCCGAAAGGAAATCAAGCATTATCGACTTTATAATGGAATTTGGATGTTCTTATTTCTCCACTGAAACGTTTTAAGATTGCAGTGTATAGGTTTATGTTATTCGTTGAAAACCATGAAAGTTTTTTGGGCTCTTACTGATGATGTCGTCATGAAAACGTTGAGAGCACAACGAGAACAGAATATCATTCATTCTCTTTGTTTCCAAAGAAAAACTCTTTTGTATAAAGCGCCAACTTTCCTGTCGTGGTTACATAAACTACCTACTCAGCAATCCGTGAGTATTTCCAACACAATCTGCCATGTCAGACGAGAGTACGAGCTTTCAACCAAAGCAGATTTGGTTTGAGCCAATCAATACATTTTTCTTATTTGCAAGGCGGGCCAGTCAGATTGCCTTAATATGCGGGTTCCCTTGCATAAGGTCGACTCGAGCCGCTATTACCGAGTTTTCCCCGAGCTCGTCTCGGCCAACAATTCCCCGTTCTTATACTTGTTTAGGACACATTAAAAACGCATTCACACATGCGACAATCATCCTTGACAGGACGAAGGGTTAAGATGTCAAGATGGATCTAAAATAGTCAACCTCAACACAACAGACGTGGATCTAACCAGTGCCACTGTTTTACGGAAACTGATCAGGCTCTGACAAAATGACTAAAAGCGAATCTCCGAGATCTGACCTTGGATTGTGCGATCGTTACAATCCAAAAGCGTTTTATGATATCCGCCGCCAAGTCTTGGTCTTAACCCTTTCAAGAAAATTCACTAGCCCACCTTCGCCTCTAAGTACGTCTTGATGTCAAGATGACCCTAAGACAAAGACAGGGAAGTACGAGATTTTCAAGATTCATCCAATTGGGATTTCATCTGAGGGCAGTCTCTCTTGAGATGTCCAAGTAAGTCATAATGAAAACATTTACTGTTGCTTTTACTGCGTTGTTGGTTTCTTCATTGAGCTGATCCAAGATAGTTTTTTCTTCTGGTGAAGACGCTGTTTACAGTAACAAGCCGCCATTAAAAACCTTCCACTTATAAGAACCTCAGGCTGAAATTTAGAATTTTGTGCCCCTTAAAAAAGAACCTGTTTGAGCCTGATATTTGAAATCGGTTCTTATGTCGAAATCAGTTTAGAATTATACTGTTGCAAAGTCTTAAACAAAGTTGATACCAAAACCTGGTTACAGTTCTTTACGTAATATTTAAAAACCGAGTGGGAGTGCTTTATTGGATATAAAACACGAGGCGACAGCCGAGTGTTTAGATCCGATAAAGCACGATCTACGAGTTGTTTAAATGACTTCTAATACGAACCCCTCAACACGGCAATCTGCGAAGATAGTTTGAAAACAAATGTTTACAAGAGGCGAGAAAATTCGACAAGAAAAACGAGCGTATCTTTATTGCATATAAAGATACGACACGGTTTTGATTTTCCTTTGTGTTTTCCTCGTGAATTATTAATGAGTTTTAGAATATCCTTTACACAATGCTGCACAATGCATTTAGATCTCAAATTTCTAGTTCAGTACATCTAGTCTTCCAAATCACATTAAATCATAGCCTGTGAGCAGATGCTTGCTGTTTGCTTATAGGGATTAAGTAAATCATTAAAAAGATAATTATTAAAAGAATACTAGTACAGTCTACAGTATACTTTAAATAGCCTGATCATAGTTCACTAAGGATTTAAAATGCAAGAGGACCTTGAGCGCTTTGAAAAATCAGGCCAGTACACAGTTACAATTGATACAGTACCTGTAAGTCTAAGCTGATTTTCTTAGAGAGCTGATATTGAGTTAATATCCAGAGCTGCCATTCTCCAACTTTGTGACCATTGTGTGAATCTTCTCTAGGTATTGACAATTTCCTGATAGTTTGTAATCAACTGGAATTTCGAGGCCTATACCACCTCCTGCATTATATCTATCCCCGATACATTCGGCTTCAATTTCTCCATAGTCAGCCAAGAACTTATGAAAAGTTTTTGACAGTTCAATTGGGACATGACCTACAGTGTGCCCACTTTCCGTTTTTACAACAACAGCATATGCATCATAATCATCATCCATCTCAAGCTCAAATTCCATCACTTCTCCAATGCAAACCGTTGAAACCTTGAAATAAGCATGATATCCAGGGATGCTCGACTCTACAAACAGTTCGTACTGTTGTGCCATTTTTCCAGGCTGAAAAGTTTAGGGGTAGAATTTGATGAAAATCTAAGCTGGGAAAGACATATTGAGAGAATATGCAAAAAGGCAAGTGCTGACATCGGCGCTATTAGACGCGTTAAGCCCCTGTTCCTGTTCATTCATTACAAACTATATATAAAGCATTGCTACAGCCTTATTTTGATTACTGTCACGTTCTCCCTTGTCGGATACCAGCGGTAAATCGCTTCGAGATAAGTTACAAAAATCAATCACGTGCGGCAAGAGTAATTACCGGAGACGCTTATGACTCTAGGTCATTCAATGTTCTTGATACCCTGTCATGGGAAACGTTGGATATAAAGCGATCTTATACTAAATCTGTCTTTATGTATAAAATACTGAATAACCACACTGCCCCTGGTCTAAAAGAACATTTTTGTGAAAGCACAAAATACGAACCATCTAAGAAACGGTGAAACAGATCTAACACTTCCGAAGCCTGATTTTTTGAAGAAAAGCTTCAAATATAGCGGCGCCAAGCTGCAGAATTGTCTTTCGCAGGAAGCTAAACTGGCCGATACGGTGGATTGTTTTAAAAGGAAGATACGTTAGACCTAAATTATGATGTTGGTCAATTCTATAAATATACTAACTTTAGTCGGTTGTGGAATCGCGAAAAAAGTAGAACTGAAGCGTGGCGATAGGTATAATATTACATCTGCTCTTCCAAAGTCAGTTAAACTAGATAACAAGCTTCCAAGACCAGTACAGTTTTTATAAAAGATCGTTCTGTGCCAAGCAGTACCTCCTGGCCATGTGCCATGGCCATGTACGTTTCAAACACAGTGGTGAACCTGGATCTGATGACGTTACTGATTCAAGCTTCGGTTTGCATTCAGTGGCGGTGGCAAATGAATTAGAGGAAATACAGACAGAAAGTACTAGCAACTGTTCAAACGATGGGACTCATCATGCATGGACAGAACAATCACAGTCAGCCACAACGATAGAAGAAAAGGGAAAATGAATGAAACGGTAAAAAGTCTTACACCATTGAATTGAACTCTCTAGTTTCTTGATTGTTTCATCCAAAACAACACCAGAAACAAGTGGAACAAGGTTGCACGGCTTAGAGGCATTAGTAAGTCAATGGTAATAAAGTGGAACAAAGATAGAAGTAAGATCTTCGCTGAATTATCATTAAACAAATGCAAAAAAAACAATGGCAACATCAAAGAGTTAAGGCAGCGATGACAATTAAGTGCATCAAAATCAAGAAATCGTGAAAAATATGCCTTGACTTCCAAGCTATTAGTTGCTGAGTTTAAACTGTGAAGTAAAATGTCAAAAACTCTGGTTTTGTAACAAAATGAAGTCAAAAATTGAAATTTGCTTGGGGAAAGAAATTGCTGAAAAATTCAAAGCCAGCAGCAATTGGTTCCAAAGATTTAAAAAAAGTGTGGCATTTCACTTCAAAGAAGAACAAATAAAAAAAAAATTCGGCAGATAAGAGAAGACAAACCATTCAGGGATTTCTTAGGGAACTGAAGAAAGGCTCTGCAAACAACGAGGAAAAGAAATAGAATTCCCATTGATCGAAAGTATGGAAAATGGTTGCGAAATGACAGATGTAATGTGCCTCTACCTTTTGTGCTTGGGCAGGAAAAACCTACGATATTTCAGGATCAAAGCAAGTATGGGTTTCCCAGCCATCAAGTGATTTGGACAAGAGGTAAGCCACACTGCAACCTTTCATTCGTGCGTCAGGGGAGCAGAAAATTAAACATTCTATTGTTTTCAGACGCAAAGGCAATGTCACCAATGAGGAGAAAGCAATGTATGACAAGGGGGGTGGATGTATATTTTTAAAGAAATGCTTGGATGGATGAAGAGATCAATATGTAGTGGATAAAAAGAATATTAGAATTATATAAAATATATAAAAAATATATATAAATAAATATATATATAAATATATATATAAAAAGATTCCAGGAATAGAGAAAGGACCCAATGAAAAGGTCCTTGTTGTTGACAACGTTGGGTTTCAGCTGGCCAAGGATTTTCCCCTAGAATGTACGAAAGAACTAAATACATTGATGTACTTGTTACCTGCAAACCACTCTGATAAGGTTCAGCCAATCGATGCCGGGTGTGGTAGAATGATAAAGTTGAAGGTAGCAGAAGCAATGGAAAAGTGGCTGACAAGATATCTGCCAAGGAAAGGAGAATCTTGATGACAACGTGGGTTCCTGAGACATGGAAGGAGCTCACAGCAGAGAAAGATTTCTTTTAGAAACTCTTTGAAAAAACAAGGTACTGCCAGTGGCTCTGATGATGAGAAAATAAAACCCCAAGGACTTGAAACTATATCCTTTAGATGTAGATAATGATAAACTGATGAATGTACTGTAATGCGGAACCGAGTACCTTAGTAATAAGACAGATGTGCCTTAGCGTTACAGTATCATCTACAAAATGCCGTAAGTACTGTACTGTAAGTTAATTTCATCCATTAAATTACATAGTTTATTGACTTGTGGTTTCACAGTTTTTCTATGGTAAGATAATTAAGAACCTTCAGTTTATAAGAACCTAACACCCTGACTTTTCGTTAGATATCAAATATATAAGAACCAATCCCAGGCTGATTTGGTAAAATGTAGGTTCTTAATAGCGGCTTCTTACTGTAGTTTGGTCTCATCCATCTCCGAACGTTTTTCCCTAAACGTTCTCCATGGGTGTCTTCGTGGTCTCGGAAGGATCTTGTTCTGAAGAAGCCATAGTTACTGACTGTACAGAGGTAGTTACCCTTCCTCCATTTTTTTTCCAGTTGGTAGTGAATTCTATGGGATCTTTCAATGAGGCGTCGTCTACTTTGTATTGAAACGCCACAGATAGCTGGCAGCGCAAATCGTTTGGTATATACTATTCATAAACTTGATTATTTGGTCACGAGTTGTGGTTTCCAAATTTGGAAACCCTACTTCGGCGAGTTGACGAAGGCTTCGCACAATTTTCCCAATTGATTCCCCACTCTCGAGTTTTCTGTTGTAAAACTCATCTTGAATCGGCGTTTTATCTCGCCTGTTCAAACTGTTTATGGAGTTCTGCCTTGATCTTGCCCAGGTCTTTCATGTCGTCGTTGGACATTACTCTTACCGCTCTTGTAGCGTCCCCCTTTGAACAAGTGGCAATAACGGCGGCTGCTTTATTTACCTTGCCTTCGGACTCGATAACAGCGTTAAATCGATCTAACCAGGGTTTAAAGGCAGTGCCATCTGCTGCGGAAAAATACTCAAGTTTCTTCCCCATCGTGATCCCATCAATATTACACTAACCACCGTGGTTTAATGACGTTCATTGATTTACAAGTTTGAGTAAAACTCAAGACAACAACCAGTCTCAGCCGTAACACAACAAATTTTTCTGCCTCGCACATCGGTTGCCAGTCCACGCACCTTCCAGCTTTGTCTCCGTTACATTAAACCATTGGGCTTTGGTAGAATTCGTTGGAAACTTCTTTTGAAGAATCGTAGAATACATATTCCAGATTTTTTTCATCTTTTTGGGTGCGGTTCTGTCCTTCCTCCAAGGCTTAACCCAGGCAGATTCCAGATCAAGCCTCGATTTCTCAGCTGATTCCAAACAAATCTTCTTAAATTCATCCAATTTTGCCATCTGAGAACACCTTCGTGCGCAATATCGGTTCGGGAATAGGTCAAAAAAAAACTGATTTGGATAATCCGAATCGGAACCCACTACACCTTTGTCAAGTCAGATTCGGAAATATCCAAATGAATTTCAGACATTTCCAAATGATATTCAGATTTTCGAAGTAAATTTCAGACATTTGCAAATGATAATCAGAAATTGACATGTAAATTTCAGACATTTCCAAATGGAGATCTGATTTTTTACAATTATGAATTCCATTACTACAATTCAGCTCATGCAGTAAAACTTCTATTCACAGTTTGATGTATTTGACTCATTATATAATTTCGAACTGAATTAGCCTTCATGTGCATCTGATCTATGTCCATATGTACTGAAGAGTGAAGAACTTACACGCGTTGTTTTGTCATTTTTACTATTATGCCTCGTGGTTCCTACAGTTGAATACCAGCCGCCGACAGAGAGAGGATTGTGAGCGTGGCCAATTACGGTGGAAATTGGTGCCAGCTTGCTGAACAGCTTGGAGTAAAATACAAAACTGCTTATACCTGGATTCGAGCTGATGCCGAACATCCAAAACTCAAAGGGGGAAGCCAGAAGAAGTTAACTAATGACCAGATCGATAATCTTGTAGCGATGGGATCCTGCTCTCACTTTGAAGCAATTGTCGGAGAGAGCCCAACAAGCATTTGGAGTCCATGTCAGTAAATCAACTAGCCATAACTGCTTCGAAGGGAGGCTCATAACTCTAAAGATGGTACATGCTATTCCTGCTACTATGAACACTGACGCCAACAAGGAGTTGAGACGACAGTCTGTTGAAAGGATTAGTCAGTACATGAGAGATGGCCAGACCATTATTTGGATGGATGATACTAACATTAACCTCTTCTGCCGGAGGACTCAACGTCGAGCACATGCAGGTGACAATGCAGTTATGGCACTACCAGCCTCTAAGGGACGAAACGTTCATGTTGTTTGTGCAGTGTCAGCATATCAGATGATTTACGCTACGAGGCGTCGTGGAGCTTTCAAATCCAATACAGCAAAGGCTTGGGTTCTGGAGATGCAGGAGAATCTCCCGCCTCGAGTCAGAGTTGACCAGTGAACTCAAATAAGACTGGAACGCTAGCTCGACCGAAAAATTTGAAGCCAAGATGGCGGAAATTGAAGCCTGTC
>JBAHVQ010169294.1:0-16495 GCA_036872915.1 Nanipora kamurai
GTATCACATTTACAGACACCAGTGTCTGTATCTACAAGTTTTGCATCGGCTTTCCCACACTCAAATTGAAATTTTACAGTAATATATAACTTGTTTTAACTTAACATTAATGTCAAATGTAGTAATATGGGACGTTTTTGAAGTCATTTACAAAATTCGTGTCCGTTCTGTATCGGGACACAGTCACGAGACTTTGCCTCGTGTCTGTATACCCCGATACAGAACGGCCACTCATTTTGTAAATAGTACATAACGATGACATTACACGTACTGGTCCTTAATTATAACTAGGGATGAATGCATGACTTAACTATTTCTTTTACAAGTGCTGTAATGATTTATTAATAATATGGGTTGTTATTTGTATGCTTGCTTCTAATTGTGACTATATTACAACATCAATGAAAAATTATGAATGTGTGAGATGAGCAAAACTGGTCATCAGGCCCGTAGCCAGAAGTAAGGTAACGGAACGGGTCCTGCCAAAAAAAAACGGAGGGTCGAAACAATTTATCACCACTGGGGTAAAAGTGGTCATTATAACAGTTTCATTACTTTCCTGCATTTATAAGACTCAAAATGATTCATTGTTATTCATGTTTGTATCTGTTCAGAGTATCCCGTATATATGTGTGCAATTGCGTCTACATGTACATCTACATTTTCACTGAGTATGCCTTTAACTATGCCTGTGTCTTAGTCCATTGTGACTGCAGAACATTCATTGCTTGTAGTTTCATTGTGAGAATGGATTTTTCAGCGTTTGTTGAAGCTGCTAAATTATTTCGCGTTAGCCAGAGTAAAATACTAAAGTCTCTGTAGATCGCCGAAGGACCTACACGGCAAGGGAGAAGTTAAAACAATTTTTGGGTAACAGTTAGCTTTTTTGCCACATCCCAATATTCCAATTATAATTCATATTCTCAAAGAATAGGATGGTAATATCAAGGAGCCTTTGCGTACTTATATTTCTAGTCGTATATGCATATATCTGTATAGTCAATGTATGTGAAGGATATTAAGGACATTCGTGGAAATAAAATTTAATACGAAACAATTAATGAACGACTGAAGCAAAACTACATGTAGCTTAAAACTATCTTGAGTCACCAATGGGAAAATGCTTCGCAAAAACCTCTGGCATTTTTTTACGGAGGGGTAAAGTTTCTTGGACGGAGGGCAAGAACTTCCTCCTCCCCAGCCTCTATGGCTTCGACTCCACTGTTAGTGAAACCATCCCAACACAACTAATGACGGATTAATGTGGGTAACACATGAAAAATCACCTACTTCAATATTTTTGACGACTTCTTCTGTTTCTTTATGTAGTTCCCTATGCGTCGTTATCAGTCATTTGTCCATGGAACATTAATCCCGAAAGAACATGACCATGAGGATATCAAGTAAGTTTACGCTTGTTTTCATCGTCGAAAGTGATTTGACGTCATTTTTCTAATTTGTTTCATCAATTCTAACGTTAGGTTTGGGGTTAAAGTAAAGGTTAGGGTATTGGTAGCTTAGAGTTCGAATAAGAGTCAGGCTTAGTGTTTTTGGACACTCGATTTCAAGCATTGAAACTTATGCTGACCGCTGTAAACACTAACATTTCCGTACTGTACACAAAAATGGTTGGCGATTCCATTTTCGTTTGACATGGTGATATTATGACGAAGATTTCGCTGTATAGCTGCCCAGGTGATGAACAACTCTGTTTTCTTTATTCAGGATAAAAAAAGGCCTTCTCCGTTTTGCATCTGGTGTTATATATTTAGCTGCATATGGGATATTTGAACCGAGCTTCAACAATGATTATTTGATTTCCACAGGATTTGAGGTATGTGACATCTGTCAATTAGCTTAAACCGCATAAACGCATAAAATCTTTTGTTTGTGCTCTCTTTGTTCTTTCTTTGTTTGCTCGTTTGTTCTTTTGTTCTCGGTGTCCGATATACGAGGACACTATACATCAAAGGGTTGAGCTCAAGATCTTGAACTCAAAATCTGTTAATTATGTAAGGGTTAATCAACGGCCTGGAGAGTGTGATAAAGAATTTAACATCGCGAGTGAAGCTTAACGGCCACGAGGAGCCGTAGGTTCCGAGTGGACGTTTAAGCTTCCCGAGCGATGTTAAATTCTTTATCACACGAGTGAACATTGATTAACCATCTTGTCTCATGACTTACCCACAATTACATGAATTTTTTGTTTTGCCATACCGCAAAGAAAACGTTGGTTGTTAGAAATTAAGACAGAAGCTCATTAGCATGCGACAAGTGGTTATCCTATTGTTTTCAAAAGAAAGCAGTGAGAAAGGTAGTTACCGCACTGTTTTGTAAGCTTATCACATTCCTGAATACTGATGAGTTGAATAAAGGATTTAACGCTTGTGTTGAAACAACGAATTGTGGGTGTGTCATGAGATAAAAGATGATTACTAAACCCTACGGCATTATAATTACTGATCCTCATCAAATCGCATTGTTCTCTCTCCCTATTATATCAACGATTTTAAGCCCACTTTCTATTGTCCTTGAAACATACCGTATCTAACACGTCTTCTAAAGAATTCATTACTGTCAATCCTCTCAAATTCAGCCAAGCTATTTGCTAATTTACGTAATCAAATTAGGTACTTAAACCAGCGAAGCGGTCCTAGTTCATTCGTTCACTGAAAGGCAGTCAGCAAGGCGGTATTTTCAAATCCAAGAGTTCGGAGGAAAGAAAATTCGATTTACTTTGTGCTTTACCAGCTTCAAGCGGTCTTCTGTCGATAGTGCTCTGTTTGGTAGTACAGTGTAGTTCTAATAGGACGTTAAAGGTCGAATTGTGTAATACTTCGAGCTCTCTGAACATGGCTCGCCGACGCCGTCATCCTAGTGTTTATGCAGTCTCCATGTGTTAACTCACTTCAACATCTTTTTTTAACTATCTGGAAGAGTTTTCGCCAGATAAATGGTGACGCTGATGGAATTCAAGGAAAAGAACCGTAAGTTAAACTTAGTTTGATCAAAAATAAGAAAGTTATAATATTTAACACTTGTTTACGAGGTCGTTTCGTTCAGCGACGAGTTTAAACATCTCACCTCATGTCTTTGTCGTGTTGGGCGTTCTTGTTTTGTTTACTGTTAGGTTTTGACTTAGGGTTAACAAACTGCTGTATTACTCTGCTAGTTGTGTTGTACGCTTCATAAGGTATTTCATCCAATTTCGTCCACGTTTCACTCCGACGAAGGGGCCTTCGCTCGAAACGTCGGTTTCTCCATTCTTAAGTTCTGGCAGGTTCCCAACCCTTTTGACTATCTACAAGCCGTTCAATACTGCCGACGCAGCACTCTACTTTTATATCTCCGAGAATGGCGGGTACGATCCTTTAGTGGGGATCCATTTATTGTTAGTGAGGTGTTGGTGGCACAATGTTAGTGAATGTCTCTCACCACTGTAATAAAGGAAGAAACAAACTCCGAACAATACTGTCATCTTGATAACTCAAGATATGAGCTAAAATCAAGAGAATTGCAATGAAGTTGTGATATTTCTTGTTTATTTCAAAGACATCACCAGACAGACTGATCACAGACAGACACTCCGAGTTTCAGTGCTGCGTTGTATTTCTTTGTTTACTTCACTACTCAAGATTTCATCAGTAGATGTACTGTCAAATTCACTTGCCCTTTGATTTTGTGCTGTATCTTCTCGAACACATCCGGTATTACAGCTACTAGAGAAACAAGCAAGAATAGAACACTTGTGTTTGAAATAAAATATGAATACATACGTGAACAAATTGCCATCAGACAGACTGATGTCTTTGAAGTAAAGACGAATTATCACAATTTCATTGTAATTCTCTTGATTTTAGCTCATGTCTTGAGTGTTATCAAGATGACACTATTGTCCGGAGTTTGTTTCTTCTTTTATTTCTTTAAGTTGTCGGCTGGTTCTGGATTTCACCTCTGTGACTAGGGAAGTTTTCTGATGAAAGTTTCCTAGCTCACATGTGAGATACATCGCAGGTTTTCTCTGGGTACTCCGGTTTCCTCCTGTAGTAACACTGGACCCATGAGGGATGGCCCTTACTGGACCTCTAGAGAGAACAGCATAGTTTAACTGATATAGTTATCCAGTATAAACAAAGGAACTTCACCAGCAAAGTTATGAAAGGTAATTCGTGCACAAACGTGCAAAAAGTAGCAGGCTGCAGTATTACAAATATTGCAACTAGCACACAGCAATATTAAATATATCAGCCAGCTGCTTTAAGCACGTTTAATTACCCCTGATAGTTTTCCTGCTAACAAAAAGGGACGTCCCCGTTTTCTTCAGAGACTTGGATGAAATACCTTATCACGCTTAAATCGTTGATATACTGCGGATAGAGAACAATGTGATTTGATGAGGATTAGTAACTATTTGATGATTCCTTAAAGTGTATATGAAGTAAAAATTAACTTTTTCTTATACGAAAGAACTCTTAAAATGAAAAAATGTACAGCTACAGCACAAGTTAAAGTGCCTATGAAATGAAAATTAAGATTGTCTTATCTGAAAGAACTCCTGAAATTTTATCGCAACATCTTTTACACTTTGCTTATCTCATGTCTTTCTTGAGATACTGAAATATGTTTGTAATATATCATACACGAGAAGGAGTGTTTCATCAGGATATCCAAACACCGAGACGTTTGTCGAAAACCGAGGCGATAGCCGAGGTTTTTTACAAACTTCGAGGTGTTTGGATATCTGGTGAAACACGACTTTCGAGTGTACGATATTGCATCTCAATAGAATCAGTATTTGAAGAGAAAATCAGGGGGAAGTTGGCTTAATTTATGTAATTTCTTCCTCAGATATCCAAACGCCGTCTCGGTAGTGATTTCCTTCGTGTTTTGCTCGTGAATTATTAATGAATTTGAGATATGTAAATAATACCTTGCATACGTCACGGTGCATAATGAGTTGGAGGAAAATTAGCAAAATTGAAGTTGTTGAACAATGTCACATGGAACTGTGACTAAACAAAGTTTCTAATTATTTAATTGAATAATTTCCAAGATGCTATGCGGGATTTTTTTGACTCATTGTACACCACGACGTATGCAAGGTTAAGTTACATAATCAAATAAATCTTTATATCTCAAGAACGAAGTGAGATATGTAGAAAGTGTAAAAGAGGTTGCGTTAATTTAAAGAGTACTTTCACATAAAAAACCAACTGAATTTTCACTTCTTATACACTTTAACTAGTTTGTGTCGAACTGTACTGTATAGAAAGTGGCCGACCCTCAGGGTCCGGGATGGCCGCCCTTCGAATAATGTGAAGGATCAATTTTTTAGACCGTCAAATAAAATGGGAAGACTTTTCGCTTCTAGCCACCGACAGTCATTACTTCAGCGGTAGAATGAGAGAATCCATAGAAATAGCAAGAAATCCTACGATTTGCCAAGGGCAGCCACTGAACAGCACATGGACGGCTCTGTTTGGTTAATTCTTTTACTAAGTTGTCTATAGTTCTAGTTAATTAAATTTGGAGTGTTCCTTTCTTGCGTGATTTCTAACAGTTGTTTCGTATTTATGACGTGAGCCAACGGACCGTCGGTAATTGCTCTGAAGTCCTGAGTCAACAGGTCGAAAGCTTAGCATTAAAATAAAACGTGGTGTTCCACAAACTAAACATAGTAATGTGAAGGATGTTAGGGATTAAGATGTTGACTTAGGGATATACCGGTGTCTTTGAAATCAGTGAACATGGTCACCTAAAACTCAATAAGAACCTTAAAGCAAGCTAGAACGGTGACAGTGACGGTTTGGCTGTCAATGTTTCAAAATTCAAAAGAAACTATAGATAAACTAACGTGGTCTTGTTTGTTAATTTATGTATTTCGACCTCTAGAAAGCTTCAGTGGCTTATCCACATTGGCCGATGTTGTGCGGCACGTGGTAGCTTGGTGTACAGCGGTTGAAACCACGCATGCTCCTCAAGCTTTTTAACTCAGAAAATTTATGTACGCCCCTGATATGGAGTACATGAGTTGTTGAGACTGCAGTTAGCAGTACATATGTCAACTACGAACCAGTACAAATAGGAACCTTTGCTGTTCGATCTGAGTCTATGTAGAAGAAAAACGAAGAAGAAAAAAGAGTTTTATTCACTCATCAGAATTTACATAGTTTTAAATATTAAAAAGTTGACAAATATGACCAGATGAGCTATACGGGATATCTTAATAGTTAAAACTAATCTAGGTTAGTGTAGTCCCGAGGAAGACTGTTGGTGGAAGGGACTGACGTTTCTAGTTCCAACCCTGTTGATGGTTTTGCACGTGACGTCATGGCGGCCATGTTGGTGAAACTTCAACAAAAGAATCTCACTAATTTCCATTGTACGTGGCACCAACATGGCCGTCGTATTATTGTCTTTTGAATCTCAAGGGATTGATTGCAAACCATCCATTGTATGAAGGACGTTCTCTTTAACATTCCTGTTGTGCTTGCTTAAGGTCCCTGATTACCCGTAAATCCGGGGCATCAATCTCCGGTCTTTCTGGTGACCTCCCTCACCGATTAATGACCCATGTAACCAACAATGTCAGGCTTGGGGTTATATTTAACATGGGATTGGGATTTGGGGTTTGGATTGGGATTGGGATTGGGATTGGGATTATGATTTGGATTTGGATTAGGATTTGGATTATGATTTGGATTAGTAATGGGATTAAAGTTAGGATTAGTGGTTCGGATTTGCAGGAGGGTAAGTTTCACCTTCCGACGGGCATCATTGATTGCTGGGAAGGTCATTCGTTCTTTGACACCGGATCCGAATACAGGCATTCTGTAAAATTCGGGTATTTCCCGGAAAGTGCAGGGATGGGTGCAAGTGAGCATGGTGAGAAAATGTTTTTTAAATTGCGAATATGAAATCTTATCTTCATCTTATTGAGTGATCACTCCGAGTTTCAGTGCTGTGTTGTATTTCTTTCTTTAAATCACTACTCAAGATGTCTTCCGTAGATGTACTGTCAAATTCACTTGCCCTTTGATTTTGTGCTGTATCTTCTCGAACATATCCGGTATTACAGCTACTAGAGAAACAAGCAAGAAAAGAACACTTGTGTTTGAAATAAAATATGAATACGTACGCGAACAAGTTACCAACGCAGCCGTGTGAGTAATCAGACATGGTTTTACGCTACTCTGGCTTGAAAAGTTTTCAACATAGCTTACAAAACTACCATTCACGACTCAATGTTTCGACATTCCTGCCTTGTACATTCCATGCAGTTCGGCCTCTCATATTTTATCTACATGTCTGACAAGCTATATTGCGATTGACATTCGACTTATAAGTACAAGTTCTCAATAGACTATTTTGCTTTTTTAGGCACTTCCGCTGATCAAAAAGCTTGGTTACATAACTGTGTGGGGCAAAATAGCCCTTTGTAAATACCTAGGAGTCTGGCTAATTGCGGTAAGAGGTGTTACTATTCTATTAAAGTGTCTATGACATGAAAATTAAGTTTGTCTTTAAGTTTCTCTGTTTGAAAGAACTGCTGAAATTACTACGCAAAGTCTTTTACACTTTTTCCCTAGCTCACTTCGTTTTTGAGGTAATAAGATTTATTTGATTTGGAAATAACACCTTGCATACGTCACGATGCATAATTAATTATTAAAAAATCACACATCTGTGAAACTATTCCATGAAATTACAAAGAACTTGGTCCGTTTAGTGTTGCGTGGCAAGTACACCTAGATTCACAGTTCTGTGTGACATTGTTCAATATCTTCAACAATTTTTCTAATCGTACCACCAACCCATTATATCTATGACGTATGCGAGGTGTTATTTACATATCAAATAAGTCTTCAGATCTCAAGAACGAAGTGAGATATGGAAAAGGTGTAAAAGACTTTCCGTTATAATTTCAACAGCTCTTTCAAACAGACAAACTTAAAGACAAACTTAATTTTCATGTCATAGACACTTTACATGTACTTCATTATCTTTAGGTTCATGGTGGGATAGTTGATATTTGCTTGGCGGTTTTACCGGCCAGGCATGCCAACCAATTGTCAGATGGTGGATACAGTCTGATGATATCATTCTTGTGGCTTTGTGAAACTTTAAAAAGATGCCTGAAATTAAACTTAAATTTTACTCGGTCTCATCCGATTACCCATACATTATATTTACACGTACCTACACGTTGTATTTACACCCACAGGAGCGCAGGGATTATTTTATAGTCACCTGGCCGTTATTCTTTCAAACTGGGCTAGGGAACTTGGATGACATCAGTGTTATTCAATTTTTCGTCAAAACACCGCTGCCAAATTTGACACAAATGCGTAGATTCCACGCTCGTGGCCTAGAAAGGCGTTCGAGACTTTGTTGTGCCTTATTAAGACTCAATAGCTGAAGATATTTCTCCCAAGTAAAGGACAACCACTGTCAAGATAAGATCGTTAAGCAGTATTTGACTTTAATAATAGCATTCTAAAGTATTCTGAGTTTAACCATCCGTAGTTTTCATTTCCTACTCTGAATAGTGATAATAAATATTTGAGAGTACAGTCTTGTTGATTTCTCTCTGACAAAACTTTTTTATTAAAATGTCGAACAACATTTCGATCTGCACCTGGTCAAAAGTTAAAATTATATACAATTAAACTATGCAAATTTTTTAAAACAGTACAAATCCCAAACTGACGTACTATGTACAACCATTATAAAATGCTAATAAATTTACATAAAAACAAGATAAACTGTACAACAATAAAATATTTGGAAGTCGTATTGACAACCCTCTGTCTTCCTGTTCAAATTGGGTTTTAGTTTTTCGATATAAAACTCTTTTCTATAAAACTAAAGCCCAATTTAAACAGAAAGGTAGTGGACAAAACCTGAACTTAGTTTTGTCAATATGACTTTCAAATATTTTGTTTTACGAGTTACTTTGTTTTCATGTAAATTTATTAGCATTTTATTTTTATTTTATTTTTTAAAAACTTTGCATGATTTAATTGTATATAAGGTATGTATTATGTAATTTTACCTTTGACGTGATGATGGCCCGTTGTCGGGTCGAAACGTTGTCCGACATTTTAATAAACATCCTTTTCTAATGTTGATCATGAGAACTTCGATTTCTTTATGTCAGCAAAAAAAAAAAAAACTAAAAACTTCAGACACTCGTGCAAAACATTGGCAGCTATGTTTCAGTGGTGTGGTAATTCATAGACTAATGTAGTGACTACTTCAAAGCTGTATTTCTGTTTGATGCAACCCCCAACATGCCTAATTGTTAGCTCTAAAAATGGTGTAATGTAGCAACGAAGCGTTACATTCTATTAAACTTTTAGTGTTATTCTATTTTTTTGCATTCTGTGCTGGGCTTAACTCCATCACTACTACGGGGGACTTCTATTATGTTACTCTGGCTAACGCCAGAAGACTTTACTCGTCAAAGGAAGAGATCTGGCGGTGAAGAAGTTAAAAACTATCTCCTTGTCTCCTTCACTACCGCGGGGGACTTTTCTTATCTTACTCCAGCTAACGCCAGATTATTTTCCACTGGCTAACGCTGGACGATTTTACTCGTCAAAGGGAGAGATCTGACAGTTGAGTTAATAGTCCTATAAAAATTGAAATTCCCGCTTGGTTAATCTCTGGCTAATGATCTCTGATATATCTATGTGTTTCAGGAGGGAAGCTGCATAATGAGTGGGCTAACATACAATGGCAAAACCGAAGCAGGAGAAATTCGTTGGGACGCCTTAAAAAATTGCAAGCTCACTATTTATGAATCCTGTATAACCTTACAGGTAAAGATAGACATTAGAAAGACTTGTAACTTTAGATGTCTAACCTTTGCGAAATTTTAGGTGTCAGGAACGGCTATCGAACCTGCGTTTATTTTGTTTTCAGGGAATGGTTGAGTCCTTTAATGTCAATACGAATATGTGGATGAGTAGGTGAGTATTACTGATCTTCGTTTGAATTTTTACAGAATTTATGATCCATGAAAAAACAGTCGGTGATTTGTTAAACGATAGCTACAGTCGACTCCCGGTAACTCGAACCCTCGCTAACTCGAACCTCGCGCTAACTCGAACCAAAATTGATTTCCCCTTGATTTCTGAAAAACATTTAGTAACACTGGACCCATGAGGGATGGCCCTTACTGGACCTCTAGGGATAACAGCGTAGTTTAGCTGATAGGGTTATCCAGTATAAATAAAGGAACTTTACTTTACTTCACTTTACCTTACCTTACCTTACCTTACCTTACTTTACCTTACCTTACTTTTCTTTTCTTTTCTCTTCTTTTCTCTTCTTTTCTCTTCTTTTCTCTTCTTTTCTTTTCTTTTCTCTTCTTTTCTCTTCTTTTCTTTTCTTTTCTCTTCTTTTCTCTTCTTTTCTTTTCTTTTCTCTTCTCTTCTCTTCTCTTCTTTTCTTTTCTCTTCTTTTCTCTTCTTTTCTCTTCTTTTCTTTTCTCTTCTTTTCTCTTCTTTTCTTTTCTCTTCTTTTCTTTTCTTTTCTTTTCTCTTCTTTTCTTTTCTTTTCTTTTCTTTACAATTAAAAGGTCCATACCTCGGCTTTACTTAGAGTCGATGCAATTGGAAAACCAGGCGGAAAACGTATTCGAATGATGAAAATCAAGGCCCAGCAAAAAATTCTTAAGATAGGCATATTTGTGTGAAAAGGTTTAATTAGATCTAACGTTTCGTTGCTTAAGACGCAACATCATCAGAGAATGAGACATAATAGGATGAGGAAATCACTAAAATATTATTACATAGCTAATTAGCATAAATTTGGCGTTTGAGAGGAAACAGGAAGTGATGAGATGTCAGAGGTGACGAATAGGGTAAAGGCAATCAGAATAAGGAAAGAGGAATTGAGCTTGATTGAGAGTTGAGGGTAGGATTGAGTTTGTGAATGAGCAAGCTTTCTCTGATGAGGAGTTCATGAGTGATAGATGAAGAGGAGTGAGAGAGGATGGTGAAATCATCTGATGAAGGTGACTCCCTACAGTTTCTTTGCTTACTGGATGTAGATAGTACGGACTCCATTTTCGGGCATTTCTATCTTTAAAATGGTAGTAAGTTCGGTACAAGTGTGTCTAACTGCAGAAGAAGCACGATAAACGTGCGATATTGGTCGAATTTTGTGATTTTTGATTAAGATGGTAATAGTTTTGGAACATCGGCGTATCTGCACAATGATCACATTTAAAACACATTATCTTCAGATTTTTTTCTGAATTTTTCTGCAAAATGAAGCTACATATTCCATTAAAGCATAAAATATCAGAATATCAGGGTAGGTTGTCAAGGTCGATTTGTTGCAGTAGACTTGATGGATTTTAAAAAATTGTCTTATTAAAAATTTTGGAAATAAGTTATGTTGTTGAGCTTACTAGTCTGCTTTAATTGCCGAGTTTAAAAGAAGTTCATCGAAGTAAATATCCAAAATTTCACGACTGTAGTGACGCGGATGGTACTGTCGTGATAGAATAACGATTCGTCAAGTCGCTATCTACGCGTGCGTGCCACGCCATGTTTAGTTACCAGTCTCCTATTAAGAATTACTCTAGGGAGCCTCCTTAAAGGGCAAATGAATGGTTAAAATAAGTTCGCATGAAACCGTATGTGTAAAAAGTTTTCGAAATTATGAAGGTTGGCCGTTACAGCTCCTTATACTGAATGCTTAACACAATACTGATCCATGTGGGAACTTGGTATATAACTAGTGAAAGTTCGTCAAGCTCGTTATCTCAGAAAAATGATTTCTGAGCCCTAGATCGGAATTGAACCTGCGACTTCTGATGACTGGTGAGACGCTCTAATCACTGAGCTACCAAGACTAAGAAGGTTACGGATTCGATTCCAGTGTGGGGCTTAAAAATCGTTTTTCTCAGATAACGAGCTTGAAGAACGTTCGCTGGGCGACAGCTCTTTATGTCAGTTCGTTTTTTAGACATGTAACGACAAGCATAGTGGCTAGCGCCATATTTTGTTATAGCCAAGCTCAATATTTTATTTTAGTAAACCAAACTTGGATTACTTGTTGCGGGGTTTGATGTCCATCAGTACTGATCTGTGGGTTGTAATTGTATCAGTGAACTCGCTTCAGTTGAGTTAGAATTGCCAAGCCTGCGTTCAAAAGTTGTCGAAAAATCAAGAAAATTTTTAGGTTTTGATAAATTAAAAAAGTGAGTGCAAATATCCTTTGAACTATAGAGTTTTGTACACATCTTGCTCCAACAGAAGCAATGGTCACATAGCAGTGATCGGGTTTCACGAAGACATCTTTAAGTTGAACTTGTGGTCTACGTTGTTGGACACTTGAAACTTTAGCGCCAAGCATGCTGCATGTTGTTTTACCGGTTGAAACAGTTTGGTTTATCAGGGTTGGAAAATTCTACTGATCGAACTGTATTTGTTAATGCTATCCAATTCATTTTCAGATACCTCTTCAAGCGCCTCAGATTTCTTGGAAACAAGACTCTGTCTCATGTAACAACGTTGCTTTTCCTTGCATTATGGCATGGGGTATACATTGGTTATTTTATATGCTTCATGTCTGAGTATGCCTATATTACTGCTGAAAGACAGGTATGTGCTGACTGGAACCCAGAATAAAATACCCGCTCGAAGTTAGAACTGGCCACACACGCATCCAATATGTCGAATGAGTTTATTTTTTAATTACCGAATGCCATATTTTTAAGTCTTGCATACAGTGTGTCCCAAAAAGTGCCCCTAACTCAGTTCAGACTTGCTGTGGTTTGAATTGCGATCCAAGTTATTAATCAGTAGGGAACTAAAGGAACCGGAGCTCTTCAATCGCGCACTGCAACCGGAAGATTTCAATAACACGTCTTAGAACTTTGTGCAGCGTATTCTTTCAATAGAATGTTACATCTAATCAAAGACGGTGAGCAACTTAAAGATCCCTGGAGAGATGACAACATCTCGAACCAGCGAATCAGCTTTGAACGTAACTGTTATACCTTAAAAGTCCCAAGAGAGAATTGCATGTCTAATCAACGAATTGGCTTTGAAAATAACTGACGGTGTTGACGTTCTCGCAGTAGATGACGCCTATTGAACAAGGAAACGCTGTCAGTGACGTTTGTGTGGAACGAAACGGCGTTTTCAATGTTTAGTGATGCCTTTGGGGTATGAAATTGTTCATACTCTCTGTTGTGTACGAAGAATCCTATTGAAAGAAAATGCCATCCGTGAATCAAGAACGCTTGTTGCTTAAGTTTCCTAATATGCCTGTAGGACAACCAACGTTTCCATCGTACCATAATAAGAAAGTGTACTTATATTCTGTTTCGAGCGAAGCTGGTCTGCTTCAGTTCAGAGGTAACTGACGTTCAAGTGCTCTAGCTACTAAATCGATAGACAAGATTCCGTATATTTTGCATACAATATAAAATAAGAACAGAAATCTAGATTATAGCTAGAAATCTACGCCGTCATGCACTGCCTATTAAAAAGATTGGCTGAAATGTTCGATGGGGACATTTGGGGGGGATACCCTGTATATAAGTCTATACTCCCAGGTACGAAGATGTGATACTGTGCGGAGACCCTTTGGTTACTTTCCCTGGTAAATTTTTTTTTAAATTCCAAAAATGTTTTTCTTCCATAGTATTTTGTTTCATTCTCTTAATAAAAATATTTATCCACGAATTCGTTTAAAATGTTGCATTCCTCAGCTTTTGAAGAGACTACATCGTGCCACGCATCCAATATGTCGAATGAGTTTATTTTTTAATTACCGAATGCGACATTTTTACGTCTTGCATACAGGGTGTCCCAAAAAGTGCCCCTAACTCAGTTCAGACTTGCTGTGGTTTGAATTGCGATCCAAGTTATTAATCAGTATGGAACTAAAGGAACTGGGGGAACTGAAGGAAGTAGGGAGACTATATCGTGCCACTTTAAAGTGTTTATGAAATGAAAACTAAGTGTTTCTTATATGAAAGAAATTTTGAAGTTATAACACAACATCTTTTACACTTTTTTCCATATTTCATTTCGTTCTTGAGATATTGAGATTTATTTAATATGTAAATTACACCTTGCATACATCATAGTGTATAATGAGGTATAAAAAAAAACTGACGCATATCTTTGAAATTACTCTATTAAATCACTAGAAAATTTGTCTGTTTCGTGTTATGGGGCAAGTACACCCACATTCAAAGTTTCGTGTGTCATTGTTCAATAACTTCAACAATATTGCTAATTTTACGACAGTTCATTATGCAGGGTGTTATTTAGATATCAAACGAATCTTAATGCCTCAATATTCTCACGTGGGAAATGTGAAAAAGTGTAATTATTATACAATATAATAATTCAAATAAGCGAAACTTAATTTTCATTTAGTAGACACTTTAAATAGTTCGTTTACACTTTTTGATTTTGGTAAGTTTACTGATCATAAGCATTCAGGTCAAGAGTTCATTCGGCTTTTTATTCTATCAATAGTTCCGTTTTCTGGCCAAGCTTGCTATAGAAAAGTTGGGATTGTCGAATTACGGCGTATCGTTTGCTGTTAGATGGTCTCTCGCATATTTCACGAAGACTGTCGTAATGTCGTATTGTCTACTCCCGTTCTGCCTTCTCACTTGGACAAGAATTTATAAGGTAAGCGAGCTTTAAAGATGTGAGTCTGTGTTAACTCTTTCCTTTCCGAGAACTTTCCCTGGACGAGTAAGATCGTCTCGCGTTAGCCAGAGTCAAATACTAAAGTCTCTATAGGTCACTGAGGACCTATATGGATAGGAAAGAGTTAAGGACTGGTTCTAATTAATGTAACCGAGTGAGGGACTGAGGTAGATGACCAAGAAAGGACCCATGTCTGCCATTTTTGGCTTCATTTGTTGAGAGACAGTCAGCCATCTAGTATATATGAGTCGTGAAGGATTTATTGGCGGCATCGATGTGGAGTTTTCAGCCTTACTATATATTACTACCAGAGTGGGAAACCTCACCACAAAGGCTCCAATATTCCCAAAAAGCTACAAGTATGAGATTGCAATAGGACAAGGAACAATACTACCTCGAGTATCTTATGTTTTTAATCGTATTTTATTATTGTAATATCAATTTGATATAAATGTGAGACAGGCGAATTGCACCGACTGTCTGCAGTTGATCCGCTTTCTCACATGAGCCAGCAGTGCCAGCCAATTGTGTACACCCGTGTTCAAACGTTTAGTCCCGACTGAAAGCTCAAACGCTAGCCCGAACCGTAGCCGCAGAACTACCCCCGTGCGTGCCAAACATTCATACACCAATCCAAGAGGTTTCTGTGACCAAATTATTCTCCCTGAAGGACGAAAAGTAAATCCCCACGTCTTGCACTCACCCAAGGAAACTCCCTCAGTAAATTATTTGGGTTTCCTTGGCTGACTGAAATGATCAGAACACCTGAGAAGACTAAGTCCTAACGTCAAAGCCGGCCTGGAGGACACGATCAAAACGTCCCATGTCGACCGTTTTTGCCTTCACTTTTTAACTGATCATTGATTCCACTGTAAGCCTACCAGTCTATGCAAAGTTCAGTGTATAAGGTTACTCCGCGACTGTCTCTGTCTACTGTACATTCTCATCCTCAGGCCTCCCTTGCTGGCGAACGATAAAAGGCTCTCGCATAATCCGTACCGGAACCCACTGGTTCTCAGGGGTTCCATTGTCGACGCGCTTTCATTGAAATTGACAACGTCTGTTCAGTTACATCACTTAAGGTAGTGGTTGGCCGTTACAAGGTAGTCTCCAGGTAAGTCTCCTGTTCCAAAGTAGTGAACAGGTAAGATAGTGCTTGCCTGTTACAAGGCAGTGTACAGGTACAGTACTAGTCCGCTGTTACAAAATAGTGTAGTCAATTTAGTGATTGGCTATCACAATGTAGTGTTGAGGTAAGGTAGTGGTTATCACAGGGTAGTGTTGAGGTAAGGTAGTGGTATACTGTTACAAGGTAGAGTTCAGGTAAGGTAATAGTTGTCTGTCACAAGGTAGCGTCCAGCTAAAGTAGTGGTTACCACAACGTAGTGTCCACGTAACGTGATGCTTGACTGTTACAAGGTTGTGTACAGGTAAAGTGGTGGTTGGCTGTTACAAGGTACTCTACAGGTAAGGTAGTGGTTGCGTATTACAAAGTAGAGTACATGTAAGGTAGTGATTGGCTGCTATAGGCTAGTCTACAGGTATGGTAGTGGCTGGCTGTTCAAGCTGATGTACAAGTAAAGTAGTGCATCCCTCTTAGAAGGTAGTGTTCAAGTAAGGCAGTGGTTGGCTGTCACAAGGTAGTTTACACGTAAGGTAGTGGTTGGCTGTTACATAGTAGTGTACAATTAGGGTAGTGGTTCGCTGTTACATAGTAGTGTGCAATTAGGGTAGTGGTTGGCTGTTACATAGTAGTGTACAATTAGGGTAGTGGTTGGCTGTTACATAGTAGTGTACAATTA